>VYXD01018780.1:19689-42336 GCA_013397195.1 Hylia prasina | reverse complement strand
AAAGAAAAAAAAAAACAGACAAAAACACCCCACAAACCATACCAAACAAAACAACATTTCCCCCTCACACTCTATTCAGGTTTTAAAATTAGGATTTTTTTTTTCAAAAAGAAATATGTGTATGTTTCCCGGCAGCATTGCCTGTTTGTGGGGAACTTATCTTCAACAAGTGCTGTTTGTTATATTGTTCATAATTGAAGATGATAGTTAAATAGATCAGAATCAGAAGAAAGATACAAGTAGGAGCTGAAAAGTATAGAAAAAGAGAAACAAGCAACAAGGTTTATTTTGCATATAAGGATAATTTTCCATATTTCTACTAGAGAAAATAATTTGTCTGCTGGAAGAAGTTCACAATGTACTTTCTAAGATGTGAGGACTGAAAACTTATCACTGTGCTTCCAGACCAAAGCCACATGTTCTCCAAAGACAGAAAATCAGGTACTACTCAGTTTGAACAGAATAAAGTCAATGTTTTCTTTTTCTCTTCATCTTTTTATGTGTGTTTGAATCCCTGTCCCTTGAGAGGTTAATGTTCCAAAAATAAGGTGCTGATTCAATGCTATAACACAGTAAGACAGAGACTGAAATGAAGTCCAGTGCCTCCATTAGTGGAAGCAAATGGAACTGAGATGATCTGACTTCATCAACCATCAGGAAAAGGCTGATGTACAGTTGCTGAAATTTTGTAGCTAAGTGGTAAATATCTGGCAAGGCAACAAAAGACAGCAAGATATCTTTCTAGTGGTCTGCTTTACAATTTGTCATATAAGCTTGTAATGATTTTCTGATTGTAAAAATGATTTTGCAAACTTTACGTTGTGTTTAAGTTATATGGTCATAACGTTAAGTTATTATCCTAACGCTGGGCTAGGAGGAAGGGGAGGAATTTGTTGCAACCAAGATCCATAAGAATGGAGCATTTAAATAGATTGAAGATCTTCTCAGATGAAAAGCACAAGCAGATATATAGGTTGGATATAACAGGAGAGAAACAGGTGCTTAAAAAAAGGAAGGAACACTTAGTTTGAGACCAGAGCTTGTTGTCCCAAATAAAGCAGTAAGATCTTAGAAATAATCCCAGAAACACTCTTCATTACAGTCCATATACCAAGGCCTTTGGAAAGAGTAAAGCCAAGCTGTTTAGGTGCAGGACATGCAGGTTGCAAACAAAAAAATTTAGTAACTATTGGTGCTCTTGTCAGGAACAAAGAAATGGACAGGAACAAAAATTATTGTGTTAATATTGCAACTTCCATGAAGAAATCATTAAAACAACAGCATAAAATCATGTTTCTCAACATTACTAAGAGACAACATTGTACAGTAAAAACAAAAACCAGAAATTTTAAGTGGCTTGGCATTCACAAGCTGGGCGGTATGTTTTCCTAAAGGCACTCTGTGGCTTCGGTATTTGCATGGTTCCTTATGCCCTGTACCAGAGAGGCAAAACATCATAATCCTGATACACATTGCAAATGAAATGCTAAAAAAGACTGAGATGTTAAATTTTAGTCTACTCTTGGTTATGAGGTTTGTGCAAGTGGTGAAAAGTTATATAGCCAACACCTGTGTGCCCTGTGTTCCCTGTATATTCTGCTTAATGGACAAGGGGAATGATGGTTAATGATCTGCTCTCTCTTCACCCTCTATATAGATGGACTAGGAGGTATTGAGAACAGATACTGATAAAATATACTCAGATACTAATAAAAGAGACTCAGAGGAACACAGATTACTGCCATAACCTTATTAAAGAAAGTATACATGAAAGAAACTATGTAAAAGACAGTATTTACAAGAGACTAAAATTTATAGAGACAAAGGAGTAGGAGAGAGAAATTACTGTGTCTGGATGTCAAAGTAAGAGTAGGATAAAGAGATTATCAAAACTGTATAGGTAAAAATTAAATGGTCTATTTTTGTTTTGCTCGCTAAGTTTTAAGAGTCCCATATGCATGTTCAGACTCATGTCTAATACCTACTATGGGGCTATGTTTTATATTTTTGCTGAGAACAATCATTTTTGGCACCCAGTGTGGGGCTTTCAGCTTCAAGACAATGGCAAGTTTGTTTGAGGTGTGCTAGGTTGAATTTATATCTGTTATTGCTGTTTAGCAATAGATAAGCAAACTCCTGTGCTTTCTATGGGGCTCACTTGCCCGGCTGTGCATTGGACTCTCGTGCTCGTCAGCAGCTGCTTTTTGCTTCCCCCACTCACTGCAGTGCTGTGCTGCTGATCACCTCCCTCTGCTGTGCCTGGGAACATTCTGATAACAGCCACGGCACTCTGCCTGGGCTGGCAGGGGGCCAGGGCATTGCTGCTGTACCCGTGCTGTTGTCCCTGTGCTGCTGTACTGAACAGGCTGCAATTCCACTGTGAGTTTGAGTTGAAGGGACTATGACCAGTGAGTGAGTCAGCAGGACAGTGCAGCAGGAAGCCCCTGAAACATCTGTGGCTGTGGACAAGTCCACAGCAGAGTAGGTACATCTCAAAGCATTTGTGGCCATGATTGTGTCTCTGTGACAGCAGGTGTAGCTTTGAAATGATTTTGACTCAATGGTAAATTCATGCTGAAGGTACATCTCAAAATATGGATGGCTATGGATGGCCATGTTGCATCAGATACACAAGAAGCATCAGTGGTGGAGATGGTAGTGGATATACCTTTAAATTATTGCAATCCTTTATTTGACTTGCATATTATACGAATTGCTATTAAAGAAACAACCTGAGTCAGTGGAGGAGGAGCCTTGCAAGAAACAATGCAAGTGCAGCAGTGACCTCACCTGAGCTGGCTTTGGTGCCCAGTACTTGACACCACCTCTCCTGTCCTGAGTGACCATCATAAGAGATCGAGCCTGAAGACATGGGTTAAAGTAACTCAATGGATGTTTTTTGGACACTTGTGAGCATTTATGTATGTTTTATTGATATTTCATGGGACTGGTCAATAGATTAAGAGAATGATATCTGTGTATTCTAACACAGAATGGGAAGGGAGTGATGGTTATTGGGTAGTTTGGGATATGAGGATGATGTAATTGGTAGTGAATTGGGGTGGAGAATGTGTTGGTTTTGGCTGAGATAAAGTTAATTTTCTTCATAGTAGCTAGCATGGATCTAGGGGTTTGATTTGTGCTGAGAAGAGTGTTGATAACTCTAGATGGTTTCATTATTGCTGAACAGGGATTACACTGAGCCAAGGCCTTTTCTGTTTCTCGCCCCACCCCACCAGTGAGGAGCCTGAGGGTGCACCAGTTTTTGGGAGGAGACACACAAGGGATGGCTGACCTCAACTGACTCAAGGGATATCACAGAATCATAGAATCATTAAGGTTGGAAAAGGCCTCTAAGATCAAATGCAAACATTAACCTAGCACCAGTGAAGTGCATCCCAGATACCACATCCATGCATTTCTTTTTAACACTTGCAGGGATGGTGATTCCACCACTTCCTTGGGCAGCCTATTCCAATGTCTGGTTATCATTTCTATGAAGAATAAGTAGGCACAAAGGAAATCATCCTCATGTTTGTAGTCATCTTTAGTACCATTCTAGAACTCAAATATCCCAGTAACATACTACTGTGACCATCAATACTGTATGCTTTGGAGGCGTGTAAATAGTCTGAGCTCTCTAATATTCTTTCATGTTTCACTTCTTTCCTATATCACTTATTGATTAGTGGAAGACTTCTGAAGACAATTTCTTTCCTCTTACACAATAAGACATTTTATTTTACAAAGGAACTAAAATTTCCAATCTTTGCATGTTTATCTTATTTTCTCTCAGCTAAATAAATAACTTACAATTATTTAATATAATCTTTAGTCATACATGCTCCAGTTCAACAGAGCATTTGGTTCTCATAAGTATTTAATATTAGTAACTTCAAAACAAGGCATGTGCAAGACTGAGTAGGTTATAGAAAACCACTGCAATTCAATTAAATGGACAGCAACTACATCTCTGGTTGAGCAGCAAGAGAAAGGAAGATTGAAGATATAAATAGATGTTCCAAAGACCAAATAGGCACTTATTAAAAAAGATAATTGCATATGTTCGCTTTCTGTTCAATGCATTCAAACATTAAGGCAAAGTAAAAGGTTTAAGTACTGGTTTATGGCAAATAATAAGGAATCACATCTAAAGTCATTGTGACTGTGTCCCAGGGAGAAAGCAGTATTTTATCAAATCCAGTCTAATATCTCACAGCAATTTTCAACTTTTGTGCTTTTGTTTGCATTCTTACATGAATCCTTTTACTCACAACAATTGAAATAACCTTACCTTTGTTTTCTCCACTGGTAGCAGTTATTCATGAGTAAGATTATCTGGAACACAGTTCTGAGGGTATATAACACATATTCTTATTTCAAAACAAAATGCTCTTTGAGGTTTTAGCAGTGTAAATGAGTCAGCAAAAAAGCTTCTGCTGTTTACTCCAAGCTTTAGGACAGCAATGTTGTGTTTTTGCAGGTAAACAGTACATATCTATGAATACTTGAATTGTTATCTTGTCAGAAGGGGAATTTTAAATACATGCCAGAAGATCAAATGGAAAATCTGGAAAAAAGCTTAAGGTAATCTACAAAGTTTGGAGTAAAATAATTCATCCATTTTGCCTTTTTCTCGGCCAATAAGGATGGACAATACATGCAAAATCCTAAGTGCAGAGCTCTCATAATTAAACCTAAAAATAGGCAACATTCAATTTAATGCAAATTATTAATCTAACAGCAATAAAGAAAGGAAGAAGGTGAGTGTATAGGATTTGATTTTGTTCTGGATTTTAGATAGTTTTCTAAAGTTCTGGTTTTGAAGGGAAATATTTTGGAATTTCAATGGATTATGTATTCTATTTCTCTTAAATGGACTTGGGGAAAAAGAAAAGTGCTTTGAGAGGCAAAGAGTGGAAATTATTCCTTTAAAACAGAAAATCTGAATATATCACATGGACAAAAGGGAAATAATTACAGAAAACCTAATTCCCCCATGTAATTAATATGCCTGAACACATCAGGACTATTCATCTGAAATTAGAATTGCAGTCCATGGAGCAAGAAGAAACAAAACCAACCAAAAAATCAGTAAGGTGTTTTTGTATCTGTGGGACCAAGAAACTGTGAATTAAGCAAGAGCTAACCTTGAAACCAAAGTTAGGCCACAGCTTCAGGAAAGAAGTAGAAAATTTAACAAAACTTAATGAAAGAAAAAGGTAACTATTTTGCAGAAAAGTGCTGGCAAAATCATTTGTGAAATGGGCTCTCCGTAAGGGAATAGTATAGCTTTTCAATTGGTGTCTGAACATTTCCCATTTCTAATGTAAGCTTCTCTGAAGCTTACACCTCTGTTCGTCTCCAGGAAGAAATTCCTTATTCTAGGAGACAAAACAATGGGAAAATACTGAAGGAGCAGTATGGGAGCCACTGAAAAACTATACAAATATTCCTAGTGATTTCTCTGGTTCTTCAGATCCTTGAGGGAATTTGATCCAGATCCTTCCATTGCTACAACTTGATTTACTTTTTCAGTCAACACATTATCTTAAATAAGAAAGATTTGAAACAGCTGCTCTTTAAAAATCTTGATTCTGTAACCCAAGAGTTTGTCTTCCAAACTGAGAAAACTGTCTGACCTGAATAGATCTGTATATATTGGATTGTAAAACCTATTTGATATTTGTAAAGTCTATCTATAAACATTTACTCAAATAATTTTGCCTACTGTGAGCCAGAATATCAGCTCTATCATTCAGCGCTGGCATGCTTGTAATGTCCAACTGAACTTCACACTCATAAGGTTTTCATGGCATCCACATTGTCAGCAGTGACAATTTAACATTATTGAAGATTAAGACACTGAGTTTTCCTAAAAAATTAACATAAATGACATTTCCTAGAAAAAAAATAATAATTTAAAAAGGCCTAAAAATCCCAGTCCAACAGCTTTCTTAAAAACATTACCTATTTATCATTTTGTTGCCAGGTAGAGTACTTCCTGGTGGCAAGTAGTTATCTTCGAAATCTGCATTAACTTTTAATATATACAACAATAATGAAGATGCTAGAGGAAAAAATCTGGATTACATCAATGTCTAATGTAGAACAGTATAATACCAAGCACAGATGCTACATTTCTGAAATATTTCAAGACTCTTAGGGATCTACAGTTCTCAAATTAAAAGAAAGAATTAAAAAATTAAGTAAATGTTGTACACCTACAGCTTAATAGCCAGTTTTCAGAAGTTAAAAAGAACACTTGCTAATTCTTTCTGTAGTGGGAAGCAGTCAAAGTATTTCATTTGGACAGTCTCTTTCTTTATCTATTTTAAATTGATTTTTACCTTTCTCTAAAAATATTTTTCTATGAAGCTATTAAAATGGACCCATTACTCCTGTCAGCATGACTCCAATCATATATAGAATTAAAGAAATTATTTATTTTTTCATATTTCTGTTTGATTGTTTGTTGTGAAAAGTTGTGTTTGAACAACCAGTCACTTATTTTCATAATTGTCAGTTTTGTGTTTAAATCAAGGCTGTCCCATATTATTTCTCCCATATAGAATTTCAATTTTTCTGACTCACTGTTGTGGGTAAGCCCCAATGGACATCTAAGCACCCCAAAGCCACTCAGTCATGTCTCCCTACATACTCAGTAAGTTAAGGAAAGGAAGTAATTCAATAAAATAAACAAAGTAGCATGTAATGAAGAAAATAAAACTGATGTTATAAACGAAATTCTGGCATGAAGAAAAATAATTCTCTACTAACCAGATCCAGTACAGTGTTACAATCAGTTATTAAGTACAATTAAGTTATTAATTCCTATACCTGACCTTACATGATGGAGAAAAGATTTTTCTGGTTCAGGACAAAAGTTAACAATGTATGAAATTTTGCAGGCTTAAAGAAAATACAACAGTCTCAAGAAAAAACCATATTGTACAAAAACAGCTATTGAATAAAATATATACTCTCTTTCTTTCTTACTTACTAGTTTAACATATTTTTTATGACATCATGTGACATGATGTATTTTACGACATCATGTGACAGGAGTATTCCTGTTTTGAGCTGGGGTCAGCTGCCTCAGTTGTGTCCCTTACCAACCTCCAATATCTTTCCAGTCTTTGTTGTGGGTGGAGAGTGTGGAAATGTGCATTGCACACATTCACGTTGTGCATGCACAATTCACGAATAACAAATACTTCATTTTGGTATGAACACTGTTCAGTCACAGCACCATATAGGCTGCTATGAAGAAAATTAGCTCTATCTCAGCCAGATACAATAGAGATTTGAAGGAAAAATAAAATCTTAAAAGGAAAAGTCTACATGATTTTATTATATTCTAAAGTACTTAAGACTATACATCCATATCAAAGTGCCCTTGACATTTAAAGACATTACTCTGAAATAGGGATTAATTTTGCAAGGTCTGCTATAAACATTACAGCAATGAGTTTCCCCTAGCAACCATGTGTCTTCTAGGTCTTCATCTTAACACTGCAGTACAAAGAAAGTAAAATCAGTTCTAGAAAGCCACATGTTCATAAAGAGGGTAGACCATTACTGACGTTTTAAATTTGCAGCAGCTTTCTTTTTACAGTACTGTTTGTGTGCTGCCATGTCTTTCAACTTTAAACAAATACAAAAAATAGCACCACTTTGCTCTTTTCTTTGCATTAAGGTTTCAGTCCTAAATATTTATTATTATTATTAAAAGTGGGGGGAAACATATTAATTGAAAATTGATGATGTAATTATCATCATTTAAACTCCTTCATCAGCAGGTACTTTACATGTCTTGTATTATGCACATTTTTTCTAGTGAGAAACAACATCCTCAGTACTTTCAGGAAATATTATTCAAATTAGAGTAAATGTTTTGTGGCATTAGGTATTATATGGAATTATACGTGCTATGATAACAAGTCATTCTCCTTTTCCTCTTTTTGTTTTTCCCAAGTTAATAAAAAGGTCACTATCATAAAGACCTTCATTATCTCTGCAAAACTAAGGTGCTTGAAAAACCAACCAGAAAAATCTTTGAAGAAAAAAAAATAATTAAAAATCAGAGTGTTGCACATTGTTCCATTTCCAGATTCTCTATTTAAGCTATCACATAATTTGTCAACCTTAGAGTGCTTGTTATGGTTGGGGCTGGGTGAACTTAAATTACTTCAATGAATGATCTCATCATGAGAAGATAGAGTTACATTATTAAACTCACATAGAGAAATAAGCACAGGTAGAAAAGTCCATTCAGAAACTAACCCTGGACAACTCCAAAGAAATGTCTACTTCTTAGCATTCATTTCTAAGTTATCTGTATAATTGTATTCAAAAGAAAAATTTTTTGACTATCAAGAAGGTTTTTTATAAAATTTTGGATGAGGGGGTAACAATCTTTATCCAAATAAATCCAACAGTGCTTTCATGGGTAAAAAGCTATAATTTCCAGCAGCAAAACCCTGAACAGACCTGTGTCAAGGAGCTGACATAAGAAAAGTTTGTTTTGAACAGTGCAATGCCTTCGCAAGCCTGCATAATATTAAAATCAAAAGTATTTTTAGTACTTCAGATTCACACTATGATTAAATAATATCCAGATCTGAGTATTAATAATACATGAGAATTCTTAGAGCTGCATGGGATTCTCTCCTTTGAAGTATATTTATATGTGCTGCCTCCACAGTAGCTATGGAATACTTTAAGTTCTCCGTGGGTAACATATCCTTTTAACATCTGAAAAAGAGACATTTCAGATGTTGGATTTTTGGTGGGTTTTTCCCTCTTTATATTGACATTTTTCTCATGAAAGGTAACTATTTCTTTTCAAATACAAGTGAAGTCTAATGGCAATTTTCCAGAACAGCTGTATCTTGACGTATGCTTGTCATTAAAGTTCCAAACATGGGGCATCCAGAAACAACTTCTCAAACACTCTGATTGCAAATCTGACTCAACGAAACAAAGCAAAATCAACCTGCATACAAGACACTTATGCAAAAAATCTCAGTACACAGGTACACAAACTTTCAACATGATGCCATCACACAGATTGAGGCAATATAATAATCCAAACACAGAATACTGTTCATTGTTGTACAGTTGATGTGAACAAAACAAAGACACCTCAGACAACTTTAACATGACAGGTTTTTTTTTTTTCTTTTAATCACTGTAGAGATGAAAAAGCTAGCTCTCTTACCACTGACAAGATCTTGGAGTGAGGCACCCATACTGTAATAACACTATTATGTCACTATTCATTATAATAGCACAGTATCTTTGATCACTTTTAACTCTGCCTTTGAGTGCATTCTGTTTTTATGAAATGTGATTTGCTCACATAGAAAAAAATAGTTCAAAAGTTAATCCCGAATAATAAAAAAATAGAATACCATAATTTTGCAAAACTGTCACATAGGTCTCGCATTTATTACCATTGCAATCCCATTATTTCTGTAGACTTTTCCAAAATATTTTGTGCTGTTTCCTTCCAAGGGAAAACCAATGCTTTAAAGTATACTTCACCTGTTCAGAAAATGACTCTAGAACAAAAGGCCAATACAAATTATAAAAACAACGAAGTTATTTCTGGCTATCAGAATGAGAGCTTGTGTCAAACATTTCTCTACTAAGGTAGGGTTTCTTTATTAACTACCTCCCAAACAAATTGTACTTTTTCTGTGAACGTATTGTACCTTTCTGCCTCCAAGCAGAGATCAAATTAAACAAATTATTCTAAATCATAATTTTCAAATAAGTTATGCTTTTTCACTACAGCTAAATTGTCAGTAATATAAGACAGGCTGCTAATATATGAGGTATATATGGAAGCTGTGGTAAAGTTCCAGAACTTCAGAAGTTTCAGAAGAAATGATCATACTGCAGAAAAATTCTAAAGGAAACAGAGAGCAAATAAAGTACACAAAATCAAAAAAAAATCCATGTGTCCTACTGACTCTGGACGTGCCTTTGACAGTGGCCATATGAACAAATGGAATGAACAAGCACTTTGATAAGACCAAGTACAGTGACGTAGTCAAACAAGTTCAAATCCAAATAATGTTTTTGTCTTTCATTTAACACAGTTACTATGATTTTATTTTTTTTATTTTGACAACAGATTTGTACACTTAAAAGCCTATATGTTTAGTGTCTTTTACATATGTACACAAACATATTTATTTTATCCTCTCTAATGACATTTATCACAGTCACAATTCATGAATTTCTAGAAGACCTATAGTCTAGGTCTCAGTACTCAGCTTTTTCTCAAAGCAAAAAACCAAAAAAAGTAAAAGCACAGCTTATTGCTGACAGATTTTCCATTGTTTTTCAGATACCAATTTGAGTAGTAATTTAAGAAATAATATTTTCAAAAAAAAACCAAACCTGATTCACATCATTATAGAAAAGGAAATCCAGTTTGGAAATTTGGAGGTAAACCACTGAGTAATTTAAAGGAAGTATTGCACGTTTAAAAAAAAAAACAAAACAAAACAAAACAAAACAAAACAAACAAACAAACAAAAAACTGATTTTAGGACTAGGAACTTTTTTAAAAATTGTTTCTCCACTTTCTTTCCCTTTTTTTTCTCGCCTTCTCCCATCATTTGCCCTAAATCTATCCTAAGCAGAGTCTCATTGATGATTTATCCTGTATTACTCATTTACCAGAGCATCCTTTATGCTTTTCTATTTGCATTTCTAATTATTTTCTGGCTGATGTCTTTTTGTCTCAAAAGAGCAGGGAACTGCAGGTGTTGATGATAATACTTAACTTTAGTGTAATTCATGTTTTACTGCTCTGTAGAGGTTAGGAAACAGATGTTGAGAGTTGTTATGTTAGCCTAGGTACTTTATTAATTATTGTGCTTAATAAAAAATGAACTATACTAAAATAATCTCCTGTTTCTTTAGGGAGTAGTCAGTGCACTAGTATATCTTCTGCTAGTGAGACATACACAGATGCTCACTGGAGACACGTAGGTCTATTTACTTTCAATAAGCAGCATGATGTGTTTTACAGCGCAAAAATCCACCACAAAATTGATGAAAACTAGCACTGCTGTTATTGCACAATTTACTGGGACTTGATTAATTTCCTCCTGGACAGACCTGTTAAACTATTTCTATCCCAAGCTTCCTTTGAACAAACACTTATAATCCTGTTGCTGTAACAATGTGGACATGAGCTGAATATTCAGCAATTGTGAAAGATATCTCTTCTGAAATCACAATGTTTTGGAAACTATTACAAGAATACAAGCTAGTTTGTCTTCCCTCTGCCTGAATCCAGCAAGTGTTTTAGATTTTTTTTATGCCTTTGGAGAGATGGAAGTGGACACATTTTAATAGAAATGTGCAAGAAGACCTGGTATCTGAGTCAGGATCAAAGCTTAGGTGTACTTGAAATTTGTAACTACTGATGAAAGGTGACTCACAGGAAGTTATTTTTTCTCTGGAGCAGCTGCACAAGTCACAGAGGCTTTTCCTCTCCACATGGCACTGACGGCACAGTGCAGAAACCTTCCAAACAACCACACATGATAACCTGTGTGTATATCCAAGAAGTTCATCTCCCTGTGGGCTTTGCATCCTGGAGCACTTCAAAAATCACCAGTAACTGATGCTAAGGAAATCTAGTAAATCTAAAACTGTACAAAATATTACTGTGTTATCCCCATTAAATATTCCAGTTATTTTGTTTTGACACTGCTGCTGCTCAAAATCTCAGGATCCATGCAATTAATTTCTGCATGTGATTTCTCCTGTCTTTCACATTCCAGAGACTGGGAGAGGAATTATGTGGTGGGCAAGAGGGCTTAAAACACAGAAGATAGTCCCATGCTGCCAGGGTCTGGTGGTTTCAACCAGCACAGTCTGATGCAGTCCCTGAGGAAGTTGTGCACAGCAGTACTACAGACTGTAAGTGGCCTACACTTTCCACAAGTATAAAAAATCTTCACAAAGCATACTACAATAAAAGCTTCAAACCTCAGTGAACAGAAATCTCATGCTGTATAAAATATCACTCTTCAAAAGACCATGGTACTGTGCTCATGGCATAACAAAAAAGAGAGAAATATTGACATGTTTGTGGGTCTCACATACTTCTTTTGTCTATTCATTACTGAGTTAATCAAAAGGACAACTTTATTGTCCATAAAACATTGCATCGTTTAAGGTCTCAGACATCAATTCAAATGCACCCTAAAAGCACCCGAAGAACTTGATTCAGTTTTTGGGACTAATTTAGATAATAGTTTTCTCTCTAGGTCCCATAACCTTGAGAAATTATATCTTCTTTAAATAAAAAAATAATATTTTATGGAGGCTATATCTCTGGAAAATAAATTGGGTTTAATGGGTTTTCAGCCAAGCCCCAAGCCGTTTTCATTTGTGGGAGCTGCTGACCCATATGTTCTTCATATCCAGTTCCATCCCCCTGTCCCCACCCTCTCGTAAATACCCATGAAAAGAAACAAACGCAAGGATTTGTTTTTTTCCAGAACTGAAATACACCATCATTAGTTCTATAACTGACACACCAATTGCATTGCTTAGCATTGTAAGTGCTACTTAGAAAGTAAAGTCCTCCTCCATGGTTAAAATACATCTTCTCCCTTTGTACCATGTATTTTGCAATACCTCCTTCATGTTGTATTCCTTTTAACACTAAATTCTCTCTCTACACACACCACACAGCACACGTTCCCCCTCAACTTCTGAAGTACGATCAGAATAGAAATATTAGCGTGATTTTTTTTTTTCTGAATGCAACAACAAAGCAAAAGATGTTTAGTTTTAATGGTTTGTCTACAAACCATTATATAATTCTGTGTCTGAGAGGATGACCTTTTTATCTTAGTGTTGCACACAATATAAATTCCTCAGTCAGACACAGAAGAGAAATAAGGCATTAGAATATTTTAAACTGGTACCAGACAAGACACAATTAATTAAAAAACCTGACAACTGGAAGAATCTTTTCATCAATGAGTCACCACCCCATAGAAGTCAAGATGAGTAGAAGCCATTACTGACCAGTCTTGTCTACATGGTCCTTCTGGAGGGAAGAGATGCAAATGTGACTAACAGGAGTGTCTGTGCCTGCAGAGATGAGGAGGGACAAGCAGAAAGACTGAGGGAGCTGGTAGATACAAACAGCCATATTAATGGCCACTCACAAACATCTTTGGAGGGTCATTTTTGACTCAGAGAGATGTCTGAGGACTGGAAGAAAACAAATGTCATCCCAGCCTTCAAAAATGGAAAGAAGAAGGACCTAAGGCACTACTGGTCTATCATCCTCACCTCGATCCTTGTAAAGGTGATGGAATGCCTCATTCTGGAGGCCATTTTTATCCATACAATTGGCAAGAAGGTGGTCAGTAGTCAACATAGATTCAATAAAGATAAAACACGCTTGACCAACTTAATTGCCTCCTATGATGAAACGACTGCCAGGATAGATGCTGGGAGAGCAGTGGATATTGCCTGCCTTGACTTCAGCAAGGCTTTTGACACTGTCTCTCACAGCATCCTCAAAGGCAAACTCAGGAGGTGTGGACTGGGTGAGTGGACAATGTGAACTGGCAAAATGAGGGTCACAATCAGTGACACTGGGTCGTTGGAGGTCTGTCACTGGTGTCCCCCAAGGTTCCATACTGGGCCCAGCATTGTTTGCCCTATCCATCAATGACTTGCTGGAGGGCAGATGTCTCCTCAGCAAGTTCACTGATGACCCAAAGCTGGGAGGAATGGCTGATATCCCTGAAGCCTCTGCAGCCCTTCAGAAGGACCTCAACAGGCTGGAGAGATGGGCAGAGAAAAGCTGTCTGAAATTCAGCAAAGGCACACACAGGAAGGGACATCTGGGGAGCAGCAACCCCAGTCACCAGCACAGGCTGGGGTGACCTGCTGGAAAGCAGCCCTGTGGAGAAGGACCTGGGGGTCCTGGGGGACAACAAGTGTCCATGAACCATCAGTGAGTCCTGGGGGCCAAGCAGGCCAATGGGATCCTGAGTGCATTACGAAAAGCATTGCCAGCAGGTCAAGGGAATGATCCTGTTCCTTTTCTCAATCCTTGAGAGGCTGCATTTGGAATTTTGTGTTCTGGCTTCTAAGTATAAGAGAGATATGGAACTCTTGGAACAGGGCCTCTGGAAGGTCATAAAGATGATTAGAGGATTGATGCATCTCTCTTATAAGAAAGGGCTGAGGGAGCTGGAGCTGTTCAGCCTCCAGAAGAGACAACTGAGACAGGACCTGATCAATTATGCTTATAAGTATTTGAAAGGAGGACATCAAGAGGATAGNAGCATTGCCAGCAGGTCAAGGGAATGATCCTGTTCCTTTTCTCAATCCTTGAGAGGCTGCATTTGGAATTTTGTGTTCTGGCTTCTAAGTATAAGAGAGATATGGAACTCTTGGAACAGGGCCTCTGGAAGGTCATAAAGATGATTAGAGGATTGATGCATCTCTCTTATAAGAAAGGGCTGAGGGAGCTGGAGCTGTTCAGCCTCCAGAAGAGACAACTGAGACAGGACCTGATCAATTATGCTTATAAGTATTTGAAAGGAGGACATCAAGAGGATAGAGCCAGGTTCTTCTCAGTGATGCCAAGCAACAGAAAAAGAGACAACGGGCAGAAACTGATTCACAGGAATTTCCACCTGAACAGACTGGAGAGATGTGGACTGTCACTCACTGGAGGTATTTAGGAACCATCTGGACACAATCCTAATGTATCTGCTCTAGGACGACCCTGCTTGAGCAGAGCAGGGAGGTTGGACCAGATGACTCACTGTGGTATACCTGGTTCATCAGTTCCAACCTGGCCCATTCTGTGATTCTGTGAAAGGCACAATTGTCAACTGGTGTTAACTAGGTTCAATTTGCCATGTGTAGTCCTGGGTTGATTTGTCCATAACTAATCGTAATCTAGAGGAACATATATCTGGAGGAACATGAGCCAGATTTAGTAATAACTTTTATCCTTCAAAACTAAATATTGCTACCAGTTCTTCAGAAAAAAAATAAACCAGAACATCTCTGTCATTTTGTTTATTCTGATGATTTTTTTCCTTTTTTGATAATACAGTATTTCTACACTTATTTTCTTTCCACCATATATTTCTGACATAGAATCAGTCTTCAGTGCAATTCTGAAAACTAAAGCGAGTCCACAAGTTGGAATCAAAACCCCATAAAAATACAGTATTCTTGTCGTGAGTGGAAAAAACCTATCATTTCCTTATGAAAAAGATTTGAGTTATGCTTTGTCCTCTAGCTTCACAGAGTCAGACTTAAATTTGTACTTATTTGCTCAAAGCTCAGACATTATTTCAGGTTCCCTTCTTCACTTAAGATACCCTTGTATATATTAACTTTTGGGAACTAAACAGTTGTGAAATGAAAGATAAAATTGTTTTTGACTCAAATCTGTCAAATCACTAAGAAGCTGAAAAAAAATAGTTTTTAAAGTTTTCTAATATTATTTTTAAATAAACTGGACGATCCTGAGTAACTGCGGTACCATTGAAAAAGCTTGAATTTACCCTTCCTTAGAGGGGAGACATCATCCAGCCTTTGTCCTTCATACTTTCTGTAACTAATAGGAAAGAAGATTGGTTATTATTGCCACATAGAAAATAGATTGTTTTAAAGTAAGAAAAAGGCTGTTTAAATGAAGGGATGTCATTTTCCCGGACGAATTATTAGCCAGTGTTGTTACTCCAGTAGAACAGGATGGAAGCATGGCAGTCACAGATTTCCTAGTGAAAGGAAAAGATAAATTGCTATTCTCTGAGATTTGCACATTTTGTTGAGAGAGATGACACATTTTCTGTTTTATTGATCTTCTTTGTCCATCTTCCAGGGCCTTTTCTTAACTGGCAGATAATATACTCTCTCTTCATCCTTGAAAAGAAACGATTTACTGCACTGCTGCCTGAATTTAGTGGTTTAACTAAAGAGTATTTTCAGTACAGTATAGCCTCGAAAAATGAGATTAACAAAAAGTATTATATTTCCTGTTATTATGAATCCCACTGTAATATCAAAAATATTGACCAATAATATTTGGAAAAAGAATCCTGCAACCGTCTTCTTATAACAATCATCTTGACAATTGGCGTGTACCTAAAATAAAAAGAATTCCAGATGATTCTTAAAAGATTTCTTCTGTCATATTATAAAGTAAAAACTGTCAAACCACCAACTTGAAACTGAAGGAAGAGATAGGAAAAAATGTAAGGATCAAGCCAAATTGTTTTCCTCTTTAACCTGGTAGCAGCTAACTTGTCTCAGCAAATTACTTTTAAATCTTTTTGACAGCTGGGTTAGCAGCGTTCAGCTGTCAACACTAACAATAGGTTGTTGGAGGCTGAAGTTAAATTTAAATTTCTTTAATACAACACTAAAACAGATATCTTCAGAAAAGACTTAATAAAAGATAATAAGTGGGTGCCATTCGAATCTAGTAAACCCTTACAATATATTTCATAGTTCTCTGCATATATCTCTGCTATATAAGAAATCAAATTTGATATTTAATTAACCAAGGGCATTAATGTGTCATTTGTTAAAATGACATCACTACAGAAAAGTCTCAGCAGTTTGTTTCAACATTACCTCTTAGTCTCAAAGTGACCCATGGAAACTTGCTATCTTCCAAAAGGCAGGATGAGGAAACAGATACAACTGCAAGGTTACATACCATAATGTAATTAGTTTAGACGTATTTGTACACATTTTCTTTTAAAAATGTTTGTGATTTCTTATGTTGTATTGGAAAACTGGACTGCACCAAGCGAGAGTACAAATACTTAGAAAAAGCAATTTAAAAATACTGGTCTGTTGGTTACTGGGGAGCTTAAGAATGAATATTGAAATTGTTAAAATCTTGTTACAAATACTGCAATTCCCTTAAGTGCCTTTTGTAATGTAGTTAGCCTGGCTTTACAAGGTGTTAGGACAATGTGCTACCATAGAGAAAGTCAAATGTTATTCGTCCACCTTCATGAAATGAAATGGTTCAAAATTCCCTCACTATAGAAGCGAAATTTAAATGCATAGCTTTTCTAAAAAGTACTGTCAAAACACAGGGAGTAGAGGGAAGAAAAACTGTAATGTGTTTGTAAAGAATGGTATGTGGGATTTGTTTAATATTAAAGTATGCTTTTAAAAATTATCATGATCTACTTTTTAAACAAGAATGATAAATATATATGAAAAAGAAATTTGATGTCAAGATAAATGTGGTATTTGAGACGTAATCCATGAGTCCATAATGTATGTATATATGTAAACACACACACTTACATATACACATATATATACATATTCTATAAAACCACAGTAAAACAATTGTTTCTAGTGCGTTCAGAGACTTTTTTTAATATTTTCCTGTTATTCATTCATGCAACACATTCTGGGTTCTCTGACTTAATTCTAATCCTACAGGGAGGAAAAAACCCAGATTCATTAGATTCAGTACAAACATTAAACATGAGCAGAATGCTCTTGGTCCCCTTTCCTGACTCTGATCCCTGTACCTGAGGTTACACTGCAATCCTTCATCTTGCAGAGGTCTGTTGCTGGCTTTCCTGCTACCAGAAGTTCCGTTCTGCCATGTCACACCACTCCCAAGTCCCTTTGTCCGGTGGGTCTCAACTGCACTTCCACAGCATACAGGTAATATGGCCATGGTGTAGTGAGGCTACCTAGGTGAATGAATTCTCACTCTTCAAAGAGCCTCTTAACTTTGTGATTGCTTACCTCAACTTATCAGCTATTATGGAAACCAGAAGACTGCTTTATTAAAGAACAGATGTGAGTTTTGACATTTTCCACTTCACTGTCAGGAATGAGATAACCAAGACAAGTACAAACTGTGTGCCCCATTTGTTTGTCTCTCTCTCTCTCTCTCTCTCTCTGTGAGGATCACCTGATGAGACACACATCCACTTTTCAGGACTGGAATACATTCCCCTGTCTGCAAGCCCCTGAAATATACTATGGGTTAAATAATTCAAACAGCATAAATCAGAGGTATCATGTCAAAAATGGTTAAGTTAGTGATGAAGGCTTCCACTGGTGCAGGATTTTTGTGCCTATTTCTGCTATAGACACCATGGCCACATTCTGGTTGCGCAGCTGGATGAGATCATTGTGCATATACCCTGCTCTCCATGCAAGGAAACTTAAGTACATAAACACAGTCAGTCAAACTGTCCATTATCTTTTGGATAATACAAAGGTCAGGATTGAAAGATGCAAAACAGAGCACACGCTGCACATAGATTAAGCGGATTTGCCAGATTCCTACAGAAGATATTATCTGATTGATCAGATCTGCTTCAGAAACACCATCAAGACAATGGGATTTAGTCACTCACTGAAGACCCAACTATCTAGTCTGGTTTGAATGCAGGATTAATAAACTTTAGCACACATTCTTTCCAGTAGACTACTACATCCACAATCCCTGCAAATTCAATCTTTAGATTCAGACCCACATACAAATTTCATGACTGGAGAAGAACTCTGTAAAACAATACTGTCTTTTGGCAGTCATAAATAACATCTCATGAATCAATAGTTCTCCTTCCCATGCATGAACTGGAAAGTATGCAAAAAGAAGAAAAAATACATGCATATGGAAAGTTGACAATATATAGCAGATTCTGAAGATGGAGATATGGTTACTTTGTTCATTGTTTTTAAACCATCCGGAACTTTAACTGTCTTATTCTTAATCATAACACTACATTTTTCTACAAACCAGACTTTTTTAATACCTAAATAATAAATAATCATTTAATTACATTCCCTTCCAGCTAACAAAAACTGGGGAGATCTGTGGATTGTTTTTAAAAGTGAAGTGGTCCTTCTGGGAAAAAAGGTTAAGAAAAACAACTCTACAAAAGGACTTATTAACCTTAGATTAAAGATTCTGAGAGGACAGAAATGCTGAGTTCTATTATTCCTGAGTCTCCTCCATTCTGAATATATTATTTGGTAAAAGACTTAACACTTTTCTTGAAACTGAAGGGCATAGCAAATTACCATATTAATTTCCATTTCATCAACATAATTAATGTATTTATTAAATTAGTTTGAATTTAAATACTGTAGTGCAAGACTACATTAATTAAATTTAATTAGAATAATCTTATCTGGTACAATAGTTCTTATTCCTTTTCCCTTTATGTTTGCTTATTGAAAACTTGTATTGTAGGATAATAAGCGCTTCATAATTGCTCTACTACATACCCCTCTCTCCACTGACACAGTTTTCGGGATGCAACCCTGTTGATTCAAATGTGAAAAAGGTTGTCTGTCTCTGTCTGGGAGGAGAGTGTAATCCAAGAGCCATGGGAGCTGTCAATCAAAAGCTGAAGACCACTTCAGGAGATCCCGCCTGACCCCGAGTGCAGAGCCTGGCTGACGTAGGGACTAGTGCTAGTTGGTCACATTGCTTTGGTTAGATTCCCTGGCAGCAGTACATATACTTCTGGAGACCCACACAAGTATTGTACACCACATCCTTAGACAAACCATCCCACAGGGTTTCTCAAAAAATATCCAGTGCAAGTCTTTCTCAAAATAAGAAAGGTAGCCAAAACCAAACTCAGGGTGTGACTAAGAGTTGGGTTTTTTTATCTGATACCCATTTCATATGCTTCCTGTAACAAAACTGGCAGTGGCACCTACAACATGCATTTGATCTCTCTGGTATAAAATATTAGTCTCTCCTATGGATACAGTTAAGCCTTTAAATGGCATTTTTATTTTTGGAACAAAAACAAATGAAACAAAAATATTGTGAGAAAAGAAAAAGTACAGTTCTGTCAGCTGGAAAAGCTGAAGTGGCTGTGATACCATCTCTCCTCTATAGAAGCCTGAGCAGGAACGAGTTAATGCACTCTTCTTCAAACACCAGTGACGAAGTCATGGAATCTCTTAGGTTAGAAAAGATCTCTGAGATCACTGAGTCCAGCCTTAGACAGACCACCACCTTTTCAACTTGACCATGGCACCAGTGCCACAACTAATAATTTCTTAAACATCTCCAGGGATGGTTACTCCATCATCTCTCTATGCAGTCAATTCCAAAGTTTAGCAAGTCTTTTCACGAAAAAATTTCTCTTGACAACCTTTCAAGCAGGCAGGTTAGAACAGAATGTGCCTGGAAAGGAGGCTGTACAAAGGTATAGCAGCACCTTTCTGGACCCAGTTTTCCTTTTCAGGTCCATGGTGACTGCAACGTACTATGCAAGCACCAAAATGTGATCAAGGAGCAGACAAGGGGGATTGAGACCAGCAAAACACCCTCAAAGCTTCCTGAACTATTTTCAGAAAGATACAGAAAACTGTATCTAGCAGGACTGTGCCTGCTAGCTCATTTATGTGAAGAGCGAGTAACCAAACCCAGGGGGAAAATCTGATCTACAGGAAGTTACTCCCAGAAAGCCCATGTGGCACACCCCAGGACATAGGACACATTTTTGGCTGAATCTGTGCTAGACCCCGGACTGCTGATCCCCTTTCTCTCCTGTCTCATCTCCCTTTTTTTTTTTTTTTTCTCTTTCTTTCCTCTTTCTTCCCTCTTTCTTTTTATCCTGTTGTTGTTTATTATTATTATGTGTAATATATCAATTTCCATGTGTAGTTTTATAATAAAACTTTGCAAAGTTTTTTTTGGACTCTTCTCCCTTTCTTTTTCAGCCACAGATATCTATGAATCCTGGATGCTTATTTCTACACAGGAGTGGGAAGCAATATGCTTCTAAGGGAACTGTGAATATAAATGGATGTGCATCACTGAGGCAAACAGGTTTGAAGAGGAGAAGAAAAATGTGTATAAGATAAGGCTTGGACCAAGGTTTTTTTCTTGCTCAACTACACATGACAGAGGTAGAAATCTAAAACAGAAGGCACGGTCTGGGTCTGTATATGAACTTTTGACATAGGCTTTTCAATGAGGAACAAAAAAAATGGTTTGTATCATCTCGTGTGAAGGCTTTGACAGCCATAATCATCTACAGATATATTTACACACATACAATTTTTTCTGCCTTCTTCCCAGTAAGAATAATGAATTGTAACAGAAATTACAACGCTTATATTAATGGTGTCAGAAGAAAAATTGTAGATGACATTTCCCACAGGCCTGAAAAATCACCTACTAGAGTGTGCACACTTTATATAGCAGTTTTATGTGAACATTTCTTTTAAATATCTTTCCTTCAGTAAATTTGTTTCATCCATTTTATTCAACAAACCACATGCTGACTCAGGACTTTTTTAAAATGCAAATACACAGTTTAGACGTTAGTTTTAAATAATAGATGGTAAATTCCATTTTCTGTTCTTCTAAAATTAAACAAAACTGGCTGTTGTAGACATATTGAGGATGGGAGACTTAACAGTGTAGTGTATGTGAAGGCTTGTTTATTTTCCATCTCTATCGGCTGGGCTAAAAAAAGTTATTACCAGATCTTTGTGGGGGCTTGGACCAGATGATTTTTAAAGATCCCTTCTAACCCAACCCAGCCCATTCTAGGAATCTGTGATGCTACATTCCCCTACAGACTGAGAGGCACTGAAAGAATGTCAGTTGCATATCAAAGATGCATTGACAAACTGCACAAACTGAATACTGGCTAAACTAAATAACCCCTTCTACTTTTGGTTTATTTTCTTTTTCTGAAATTCTACCAGTTAAGGTTTCAGACAAATAATAGACCAATAATGTAATCATGTTCACATGCATCCACACACACACACACCTGCTTGCAACAATCCAAATCCAGCTCACCATCCTACCACTTACTGTCCAGACATAGCTTGCCTCTCATTCATCATGTCTGTTTTCCCTTTCAAATGTGTTCTATGAGGATGCTAACATTCTTTAATTTTTCTTTGCTCCATTTTCTAATACCTTTGTTTTCTACCTTTGCCAACCAATATTTCCTTTAGAGATTACGGCCTAGTTGTCACCAGCGGCACTTCTCTCCTGAGAACAGAACAGGGTTAACATTCCTTAATGGTGTTGTTTATATACCTGCTTTATTCTTGTAATACAGCTCTGAAAAACAGAAGTCCTATGCTAATTCTACCTGTTTAAAGTATCAGAAGTTAAAAGAAAAGAAACAAAATCAGATTTATTCCAAGTTGTGTGTAACAAAATATGCTGTCTTGCTTGAACTAAGTAGTATTTTACTTTGATCAGTCCCATTCCTATCTAGAGGAGTTCTGAACAAAGTAAGAGATGCATTTCAGCACAAACCCCAAATCTATTTACTAATGAAAAATATTTTTATACAATCGTTGATACTATTTTTCAAAAATTCTAAATTTGTAAATCCAAGGCTTCATATTTCTTGCATCTAAAATCTGCCAGATTAGCCCTTATTCTACCTTTCCTAGGTGTACCTTGAGCTGTTTGATTCTGCTGTGGGGATGTCCTCATTGCCATAAACAAAATTCCTTTCCTGCATGCGCACTTTCCGCTTTGTAGAAAACAAATTAAACATATATATATATATATATTATGAGCAGCTAATGTAAATAATAACTTTGATAATAAATAGCTAAATAGCCTAATAGTTAGGC
>VYXD01018780.1:6989-19041 GCA_013397195.1 Hylia prasina | reverse complement strand
AGGAAGGCAGGAAGGCAGGAAGGAAGGAAGGCAGGAAGGAAGGAAGGCAGGAAGGAAGGCAGGAAGGAAGGAAGGAAGGAAGGAAGGAAGGAAGGACTTTTAAAGTTCAAGTTTCACTAAGGCACTATAAGGACATAAATACTAACTAGTTATTAAACTTACTTTTGAAAGAAGTCTTATGTTCCCAAAATTTATGTCAAATATGTAAATTTAAAGGGGTTTTTTTACACCTGATTTACGCAGTGTAACAGGTATTGAACCATGGTTAACATCAACTGCTTTGTGGTGTCTCAGAATATATTGCTTATTGTTGCTGAGAGAAAGCACAAATATGCAAGCCAGAGAAGGCTGGCTATGAATTAAAAATTAAGCTTGCATAGTATTAACTCTCTCATTTTTACTTCTGATTTCAGCAAGAGGTAAATTTGACCTGCCTTTGTGCATTGTTATTGCATGATCTGAGAAAATAAGCACACCTAACTGCCAGCGTCCAAGAGCCAGTAGACCACATCTAACATGTCAGCTTCAGAAAGTGGAGAGAAGCCACAGCATCCCAATGAGAAATTGTGTCCCATCCATACCACAACTGAGAGAAAAGATAACAAGTAGTTGGCAGCTAGGCAAGAATTTGGGAGTCTAAACTTCCTGAAAGTCCATGTTTCACCAAATGATCTATCAAAACCCTTCTCTTGAATCTGAGGGTTTTCCACTATTATAGTAATAATATAACTTCTGTGATTGCTAATTACTATGTAAATTGTCCTGTTTTCTGCACATAGATACTAGTGTATCATTTTCTTCTTTGTTTCAATTATCTTGTGTCTTTGTCTTAGTTTCATCACTTCTTCCATGTCACAAGAAGTACCAGTCAAAACTGTCACTTGTCTATTTCTAATAGTTTAAAAGCAGCTAATTTGGCATAGAGTTCTTTCAGTAAAAACAAATTACTTTATTTATTCTACTCAAAACTTATTGGACTCAAACCTCCAACACTGTTTGGAATGTGAGTTCCACTCTAATGTTCAAACAAATTAATCTGAGCCCTTGAAACCTCCATGTAGAAGTTCAGCAAATGTAGGGAGAGGACAGCAACATGGCCCAAGTTATGTCACTCAGTTACTTGATACTTTCATGCACAAATTGGAACCAGTTTTTATCTTCTTTCTTCAGGTTGTGGTCAGGGATTTTCAAACACATTTACCAAGCAAAATGGACTGGCACCTACGTTGTAGATGTTGTTATCTCACACCATATTCTGTACCTGCTTCTTTCTCACACAGAAAGAAATCTGGTGCTTTCTCCCACAAGAATGGAGAGTATATATTCAGCTTTGTACAATAATGCACAAGTTTCTGCTGCGTAAGGATCCAAATTAATATAATTTCTTTCCTCTGTATGGCTTGTCTGAGTATAAGCTAAGTAAACAGATCCTGCTGATTCGCAGGATTTCTTCCAAAAGGATTGTATCACTCAGTCTTAAAAGACAATGCAAAAAGTGGAAAATTGGGTTGCAAATCTGATAACAGTCATCTGTTATGAAGTATAACCCCAACAATGACTGAAAATACTACATTATCTTTCCATAGATTCTTCCTTACCTATACTACTTATCTTAAAGAGCAACCTAGATCACTTGTTAAGTGCTTTGCTTAATAACCCCACACCCTTGATTGCAGCTGACTGCTATGAGACTCATATAATATTCAGAGCAGACTTGTGTAATATTCAGAGCAGACCCAGAAATCGTAACTCTTCAGTTGTCTCATCCCATGAAATGGATGACAGGCATAGATTGCAAGGAGCTGGATTTTTTGCTCATATAAGGATATATAGCCATTAAGGTCAGATGGAGACTACTTTTCTTACTGCATCTTTCAAAATGCAGTATGATCCTGCACCATCATGTTCTAGGAGCAAGCATGCAACATCCAGGGAATGGGATTAAGTTAAATTGAAGTGATTCTAGTCAGTAATTTTTGGTTTTATTCTGATGTGAATCTTTTCAAGAGTCCCTCCCTCATTGTAACTAAGTAGACACACTTTCAAGTGCTCCAAACATCAGTATGTTTGCATCACTAGTCTGCAACAGTGACTCTTTGGCAAGTGTGCTCTTTCTGTTTTGTGCCACACCAGAACTCAAACTTTGAAAGTCTTTAGCTAGAGGCAGAGAACTTTATTCCCCACCCCTTCCATCTATCAGCACAGGAAAATATTAAGGTGCTGACACCCCGCTATTGAAAAAGCAGAATGATGGTGTCAGAGAGATTTATTTCTAATGGGTTTCTAACAGCTTTTTCTATGTTAAGACAGCTTTCACACAAGAGAATATGACAGTCATGATGGCATGCCCCTTATAACATGTGTTATTAATAGACCTTCGTTTTATTGATCTCTCAGATAGATAATCATTTTTGAGTGGCTGTAGAATGCTGTTTGAGGTGAATGGTAGATGGCACACTGGGCAAGCTATAGAAAGACAAAGGATATGGCATAAGGAGGTTCTGACTGATGATATAAATGTATTCAAGAGGCTAAAACTGTCAAAAGCAAAATATCATATGATTAATTACTCTATTATATTTGTATGGCGAGAGAAAATATGAAAGAAAACTTGGGAAGGAAAGGTGAGGAAAAAACCCACTGTTAATTCATTTACATATATTAACTTCCTTTTTTTGCATGAATTGTGGCTTACACTAATTAAAAAATGTATTTTATTGATGTTGGATACAAAGATAGTATTTAAGTTCTTAAACACACTACTCCAAGTACCCAGCTACTGAAAATATACATCATAAACATATGATCTGACCACTTATTATTTGCTTTTGCTCGTTTTCCAGAGATAGGTTTACAGCAAACTGACTTCTAAAAAGAGCCTTCCAAGGAATTAAATGTATGTGTAATCACAGAAGCTGTCATCATAGAAGTTCACTATTGTTTTCAGGTAGTGCATGAAGCATGAAGATTATTTTAGAAATGACAGCAGACTCAATAGTGGTATGGGCAAATAACCTCTGAAAACAAAAGGTTTCGTAGATTTTTGTTGCTGACATGTATTTCTACTAATCATAGGGTTAAAAGTACCTAAATTCTTAAATAAACTTCTGGACTTCTAAAGAAGCAAACTGGCATTCCAGAAAAACAATCTGAGTCAACACTGGAGAATGACATCCAAACCCCATCCTGTGGACATGAAGGCATTGTCTGGATGCTATAATTATTTTTCTAGTACTGACATAAAGATGAGGCTTGCAAGTGACTTTAGAGGCCAGGTAGATTGAAAGATCAGCTCTTTCCCTAGGGTGCTTGACACAATGAGGTTTTCTAAACTAGAACTGCAATTCATTTTATCTTATTGAAAAAGATTTTTTATCAAGAAAAAACATATTGAAACTCAGGAAACATGGTGGGGGAACCTGTTTTACTATTTATTTTTTAATATATGAAGTTCATTTGAAGGTTAAGGCAGTATCATTAAAAGTTGATACACCTGATCATAAAAACTGAACTGCTGATGCTAAGCCAGCTCCTACAAAATAATAATAACACTAGATGTGTAACTTTAACTGGCAAAACTAAGCTTTGTTTGAAGCCAGTGCAAGTATGTTGATTAATGTCAGCTGTAGATCTGTGGAGGCACTTCCAAGATGAATGAGAAGTCAACACAGACAGCTCTTGCACTGCTGAAGAAGTTTTTGTATTGCTATGTGGTCTTTTGACAAAATCAGCAGAGCTTTGACTCAGTTTGACTGGGGCTGTGGGACATGGAAGACAGCAGTGAGCAAGCTGCTCTCCATATATCAAGCAAACCTGCTGCACTGCCTCTGACAGCTCTGCTCTTACCTGTGCCAGTGAAGGTGATAGCCCACTTCTATTAAAAGTATTAAAAACAAGTTTAAAAAAAATATTGTCACATCAGGTAGAAATTAAATTTTACTGAATAAAACAATTGTCTGTAAGAAGGTCAACATGTAAAATTTAGGTGTTGGATATATATGCAAAATAATAACTAGAAATAGCTGGTTTGTTTCCAGCTTTCCCAAGCAGACTCAAGATTGTTTGGGGTAGGAGCTTTTAGTTTGTTTTGTTTTGCACTTAGATAGATGTGGGTGGTACATGATTTCCAGAGGATCAAAATAAATATGCTACAGTACGTCAAAGGACTCTAACACATTGTTCAGTTAACTCAGAAAATAAGCAGTCTTACACTCAAAACTCAAAGTCACTGTTCACTTATTCCTATTTTCCCTTTGGAGCCTTTAGGATGCAAACATTGCACTGCACTGCAAGCCTAAAGGTGAAAACTGATTTCAAGCAATTTGAAGAGTCCTGTGTCAATCTCATGTAGCCACTATGCAGTATGACTCAAAGGGAGGTAACTTTAGCATACAACACCTTTTCACTGTCACAGATTTAAACTGACTGCAAAACTTAATGTGATTCTATTTCTCCCAAGTGTTCATATATTTCACTCTACTGTATCTTAATAAATTATGATCTCTAGCTGTGAGACAAGTGAGTCTTCTAGTAATCTGAAGGTCACTGAGATACATTTCCATGCATAATCAGAAAGAATATGCTAGAAAATATAGTATAATCTTTCCTCAAAAGAAATACACTAGAATTAATCATACCCTATAGAAATATCCCATGACCCTAATCAATCTGTGTGGATGAAAGTATTTTTTGAAACTGAATCTGCTAGGTGTGATAATCTTTCTATCTTCAGTGAATCTCTCTGATAGTTAAGCTACTTGATATACTCCCAATTGGATGTGCAAGGGACACAGCACCGATCCTTCACAAAATGTGATATTCTAGTTCCCTGCTTTAGATTATTTTATATTCACATTGAAAAGAGGTAATGACTTTGCAGACGAATAATAACCTGTGATTTACACACTGCACACATTAACAGCTATTCACTGTGTGTATCTAGTATCATTCCCCTAACAACACTTAAAAACATGTTAGACTTACCACTGGAATCACAGTAATTTAAACTAGACTATGTATTCTAGCAAAATAAATGAAATGTAACTGAAAATTATTTCCTGCATTTTCATCATAAACTACTGAATGTCCTCAAGCTAAACCAAAAGAATGGAGGAAATTTGTGGGGGGCTATGTAAAATACTGTTCTTCTACATTTTTTCAAATAACTTCTACATTCCTGGAGAGTGCTGGGATATGGTGGTGTAAGTATGTATTTGTAAAGATGTGAATTTCAGTAGTTTTGGAAGAGCAACAGCCACATCAAATGAAATACAAGACATTTTCATTCTTTTCATTAGCCCTTCCAGCTTTGAAGATGCTAACATTAAGTATCTCTTCAAACAAGTTTTGTTAACACATGTTTAAGAGTGCACACTGCTGGCATGTGGAGGTGAGTTACAAGACTACAGCTGCCTGCACCATCTTCTCATTGTTGCTCAAAAATAGTTGGGTTATTCTGATTGTTCAACCCTTGGGATCAGGCAACTCTCTCTCTTTAAAAAGCAAGGATAATTTTCCCCCATTCTTCCTACCCCACTGAAGCATCAGTTGTTTATTTCTACTTTCTATAGTTAAAGGATCAAGATATGGTTGTGATGTCTGCCTCTAAAGCAGGCCTGAAACTCAGCTCAAAAGGGTCACCACAAGCTTTATCTAAAGGGTGTGAAACAGAATGAAGTAAATGCAAGCTGATATATTTGGCCTGTTGATATTTGACATTTACAACAAAGTGCTGGAACAGATTTAGCACTTGACCACAACCTTGGAGTACACTGGTTCTTATCTCTGACACAACAATTTTCCCCTTTATAGAGACTTCAAAAGCACAGGTTTCTTATACTGATACTCTTTCATGGGTATTTGCAATCGTAATAATTTATACCTGTACAAATTTCTTCCTACCTCCCATTGTCCTTGGTGACAAGGGCATCTGAGCAGCAGTCCAGACTTAAAATATGTTCTTATTTAAAAATGGGGGAAATAATTATTTAGACATCTATAACTGTCTTCAGAAAACTAGTCCTCATTTTTAATTCCCTGAATGCCTGAAAATTTTCAATTAATGTATCATATGTTATTGGCCACTTGATCTGATTTTTTTACTGTGCCACTCTAAGAACGGAAAGAAGGTGTGTGAATCAAATGCAAACAGTATATAGCAAGCATACTGTATGTCAATTTTGAATGGGTATCAGAGCCCGTTTTGTGGACAACTTTCCCAAACCCCATGAAGAAACAGTCTTGTGAATTAGGATGAGTAACTTAAAAATGCCATAGATGTGTTGAGAAAAGTGAGACTTCACTTTGCACATGGGAAAGCTGCGCACAGACTGAATACAAATTTTGGCCTAGGTTTGTCAGCTCTTCCCACCTGATTCCCACTCTTCCCCTGCTGATTTGATTGCAGCATGGCTTCAGTACTGACAGTAGTATTGAACCCCTTCAAGGAAAGAATTTGATCCAAGAGAAGAAAGCAAGAAAATAAGTATTTTTTAAAAAACAATTAGTGCATTGTCCATAGGCAGAGAAGTTAAAAACGCACCTAGGATGTTTTCTGACTGACTGAGAAAACCTTTAATGTTACTCAATCTAAATGCAAAAGCAAGGTGTAAAAGTCAGTTTTGCAAAGTTTAAAAGTTAATTTCAAAATAACAATTGTGTAATATTTCTTTAGCTGAAAACTCAGAAAAATATGTAAGATATATGGATCTTCCTTTTGCCAAAAAATCACAAATCAAGAATATAGTGTGAGTTGTAAGGATATAATACCTTTGTGTTGTATTTTTCAGAGTAACTCAGTTCAGGATATCATTCAGAAACTTACACAGACATTCTCAAAATTATCTGGCACATTATAAAACTTGTTACTCTACAGGAGGAATCTATTTCACTTGACTTTCACTGACTTTTTAATGAAAATATCAAAACTAAAATAAAAAGAATCTGTTATCTGTAGATTTACTCTCCCTGGGGTATTTGTTATGTATTATTTGAGTGCTTCACTATCACAGATCATACATAAGGAAAAAAATATTTCATAATGACTATCCCTCCTAATTTCTTTACGGTTTGTTTCATTTTCTCTTTAGATGTTCCTCATGCTATTATCATAATTAAATCTTGTAAATAAATAAAAGAAAACTAAACAAAGCCTGCAGATAAACAGCCAATGTAGTCCAAATATTTTATCAAAGCATATTTTTCCCTAAGAAACTCAAAGTTTTAGTTCCTCTTTATATGTTTGTGTTTTTTCTTCTTTTTTTTTTTTTAAAAAAAATTCTCCTTCCTTTTCAGTAAACATCAGCACATCTGTGACACTTTCTGTACCAGAAAGAAGTCTGACTGCACACCACACTCAGGCAATCACTTCTCACTTTTATAGGAGTAATGCCAGCTGACCCTCATATTCATGGGATCATAGAATGGCTCTTTTGAATGTCATTTAGTTAAATCCCTTACTCAATCACAAGCAGATTGCCCAAGTCTGTTGTCAGCTGGGCCTTTGATTTCTCCAGGGATGAAGATTCCAAAATCTCTATAGAGGCAAACTGTTCCATTCTGATTACTTTCTGTAAAAATGTTTTATATTTATTTTATTCAGATGGATTTTAGAGTCTTTTATTTTGTGACCACTGTCACAACAGCACTGCAAAGAGCCTGTTTTTATTTTTTTTTGCACTCTCCCTTTAGGTATTTACTCACATTGATAATATCCCATCTAAGCCTTTTCTTCTCCAGGCTGAACCAGTCCCAAGTCACTCAATTTCTCTTCAAAGAAAGAAATGTGGTAATTCCTTCATCATATTTGTGTTCTTGGCATGGACTTCTCTCCAGTAAGTCCATGAATTTGTACTGAGCAGGACAGAGCTGGACACAGTTTCCCCGATGTGTCTTATCAGTACTGAATAGAAGGAAAGATCACCTCCCTTGACCTTCTGACAATTTTCTTACTAATGCAAACCAGGAGGCTGAATTACCTGGCTTGTACTGTTCCACGGCACTTTACAGGAGTCCCCAGATAGCATAAATTCTTTCCTGACCAGCTGCAAAACTAATTGCACAAAAGGACTATTGATTTTTTCAACATGAAATTTAAAAACATACCTGGGACTGAAAAAAGTTGTCGATAAAAACAATCTGTGGAGTACTCTTATTTGATGATTATATATCTAACTTGGATCTTACCTTGCTCATATTTGTATACCTAGGCAACTATAATGGCCAGTGGCACTCTGGAAATAAGACATACACAACTTCTTATTCTTTGGCCATTTATTCCCCTCTGTCACACATAAAAGCACGTGTCCAAAAAAAAAAAAACTTAGTTCTTCCTTCTGTATTATATGTGTTTGAAAAAGGTAGCGATTTATCATCCCACACAGCCAAAATAAGATGAAAATAAGGCTCCAGGTGAATACGTAATAAAGGAGAAAGGTGTACAGCAAAATCAACAGCCTAATGATGATGGTATTTGCTGCAGCTTCCTCCTGGGGACAACTGAGTTTGTTTAAGCATGTACTACCCATTTATGCAGCATTGCCTATTCTTTTTGCCCCTTCAGCTTGTTTAAAAATCAAATTGAAATGTGTCTATTTTTATTGTGCAAATTTTTGTCTCTCCCTGCAAGAATGAATGACACTGAGTTATCTGAAAGGATGCTGTAAAATTAAATTAAAGCTTCAGAAATATTTGAAAAAAAATATTTTTCCTGTACTGAAAATCTACAGAAATATATCTTAAAAGTAATCTTAAAAGTTGTATTTTGGAAATAACTTTGCTTTAAATATATAGATATTATCTGGAACAAGCACATGAAGTTGCATTTTATTTTTGGGGTATATGGAGTATGTAATCAAATAAAGTTCTTTAAACCCAACTCCCTGAACTAGAAGTCTATCACACATCAAATTCAGGTGTAGCACAAAAGCACTTCATCTACCCTTCCAACTCATCTATTACCTTCCTGTGAGAGAAATAAGGAAGGACAACAATGAGGAATCAGGAATATTCAATGACCAATTTTCCTGTGCTTAGACATTTTAGGTCCTATCTATTATACAGAAACCTGAGACCTCTAACAGTATTTTCAGTACTGCTGTTCCTATGTGTCCAAAAGAAAAAATAAATCCAGATGTTTGTGTTCTTAAAATCTTCACATGAAGAGGAGCCATCAGTTGTCTGAATATCCACATATCCATGGAAGTAGTCAAAGTTTTAAGTAAAAAATAGCTGTCATTCTACAACCAATTCAGGTTAAAGATGGTAGTTTAGAAATGAGACACAATAATGGGATGGTCATTTTAAATACCAACATGAGTTTATCTACAGTTACAGAGATAAAATATACACGATATTTGAGATGGTTCAGCATAGAAAGTACAAAAAATCCTGGCATGAGATCATTCATTTTGCACTTTCATTGCAAAATACAGAAGCTGGAGATACAGTTGCATTGTCCAAGTTAGACATAAGAGAAGTATTCTGACCCACTGTAGAAACATGCCTCATTCATACAACCACTGAAATGTGTTCCTGAATAACCAGGAACCAGGAATAACCAGAACAACCAGGATATTCTTCGTTATTTGTGACACCTGATTTTTTCAAAACACCTTCTAACAATTGCGGCCTGTGCTGCAACACTGAACTTATCAACAATTCTCTTCCCTAACTCAGATATGTTCACTGTGCATGCCAAATTACACGAGTAATGCAGTTTACACCAGCTGATAACTTAGTAATAATTTAGATTTATAAACCCCACAGAAAATCCCTTAAAAACCAGGAAAATTTAAGACATTTTTACTATATTTTGTTAATTCTCTAGCAAAGTTCCATCGTTTCCAAGCTTCTACAAGGGAATACAAAGTAATAATTTAAGGAAATCTTTAACTATTTCTCTAACTTACATTATGCTTTAAAATATTGTGATTGTTACCCAAGTACAGGAGATTCTGGCTAGAGGGCCCAATTCACATCATATAGGAATCAATAGGGACTTCTGAGATTTTGGCATTTGGATCCTTAGATATCTGTAAACCCCACCAAATTCCAACAAGATTTATATCTCAGTCCTCTATTCAATATAAATAATTACTAGTATTTACTCTCATAATTGGTGGAGGGAGTAGAACAAGGATTATCCATCCACCTTTACAGAATCTTAAGTCGGAGGAACTGTCCTGGGCTCTACATTTAGCTGTTTAAGTAAAACTTAGTCATTACTGTTTCATTTAATTTATTTTTGCAGAATTAACACGGCAAATTCTCTGTCAGATGAGTAGTTGGTTGGTCCCCAGAACTATGATATCTTTGATATTGGTGAGGCTTGGTGTAATGAGTTGCACAACCAGAGGGCTACAGGGTGTTCAGAAGGGATAGTCACAGCAGGCACAGTGGAGGAGAAGCACTGTATGAAAAAAAGAGTTGAAAACCAAAGGAGATGTTATAGTGTGTGTCTGTTACCAATGGCCTTGCCTTGATGACAGCACTGATAAGATATTCTATAGGCAATTAAGAGAGATCAGCAACCCTGGGGAGTTTCAATTTCCCATATATACAGGAATACTGTACTGCTGTGATAAGCGCAGGAAATGTGTGAAGTTTGTAGGAGATAATTTCTGGTCACCAGTACTCAACTAGGTACCAGTGAGTCAACTAGTAAAGATGGACTCTTGGATTTCTAATTTGTGAATAGAAGACTTGTGGGATATGCAGTGGTAGGTGGCTGGCTTTGTCACTCTTACCATGAAATGGCTGGGTTTAGAATTTTCAGTGTAATGAGTACAAAGGTCAGCAGAGCTGCTCCCCTGGATTTCAATACAGCAAACTTTAAACTACTCGGGAACCTACTTAGCCTGAACATTGAGAATCTGCCTTTGAGGACTTAGAAGTCTGTGAGCGTCACAGTCTGGCTCACTGCGACCCTGAATCAGGTCCAGCCCGGGGAGAGTGGTGAAAATAGGGGGACAGGAACAATGGAGTTGCCCAAAAAACAACGAACTTTAATAATGAAAATAAAAATCAGAAACCACATGATCTGATGGGCAAGATTCAAAGACCCAGAGGCGTGGCAAACTTAACAATATATTGGAGCATCTGAGGGCAGGAATCCATTTGTGAACGCGGAACAGGAACATGACCTTGTATGTGACAGGTCCCAAACCAACTGAGAACAAGAAATAGAACCATGGCCTATTATGGGATAATTCCATTAGCATAGCAACTCCTATGGCTACACTCTTCTCACCATAACCTGACTAGATATCTCCCTTTCAGCATCCTGCTTTCCATGGTCTCAGGTTCAAGCCTGTGCATAAGCCACTGAGGTTATGCCCAGCCAGTTTGGCTCCCACGTATGAGTATGGGGACTGCCAGTGGTCAGACAAATGGATTTTCAGGCTTCAGGCAGTTACTGAAAGCCTGTGAGAAAGCTAAGTATGCAACTCTCATTGTGGCCTGGGAAATCTTAAGGAGAAACCTGAAACAATCCTTCATAGATACCCTCTTCCTGACACCTGGTGTTTTTCCAACTTGTTTACTGGCAAAGATATTTACAAAAAAGGTGTTTCCCTGAATAACCGATCCTATCCATTGTACCTGTACATTAAACACTGTATAAAAAAAGAGTCTGTCTTTCAATAAAGTTTGCTATATGCCCTCCAAGTAGATTGGAGTCTATGTGTTGTTACTTGAGCTGTCCCAAAGTGTAACAAGATATGAGTACTGGCAATTGTCTAAGAAACAATTTTAAAAGCTCAAGAGCAGGCAATTCCACCACGTTTTAAGTCAAGCAAATGCAACAAAAGAGCAGTTTAGCTGAACAGGGAGCCCCTCCTGGAACTCAAGAGAAAAAATCGGGACAATAAGACAACTATTCAAGACTGCCAGTGTTCAAGTGGTATTTGGAGAAACCTTAATAACATAATTTATCTTTTGGCTGGCCCTGAAGAGATTAATCAGTTGTACAAAATTATTATTCTATGTATTTTCCAGTTGAGGTATTCTATTCTATTCTATTCTATTCTATTCTATTCTATTCTATTCTATTCTA
>VYXD01018775.1:1420724-1458713 GCA_013397195.1 Hylia prasina | reverse complement strand
GCATTCCAAATTGGCTGAAAGAATAGATCATAGAGGGCCTGCAATTCTGTGGATATTTGCTGATATTTGTTCTTGTTGGATGCCTGACATTTTCTTGTGTAAAAAAGGGTTTGGAGAAAGTAGTAATCTAGCATAGATTGTTCAAAAAGAAAAAGGGGGAATTGTTGAGGAATATTTAGAAGAGTGAGACCACAATTTATTGATAGGGGGTTTGAACAATCCTTGCTATCAGGGAACAGTGTAAGGCCCTGTACTGTGCCTGCTGTGTGCTGTGCTGTTCCTACATTGCCTTGAAGTAGCAAAAATGTAGCCTATGCAATAAATCATAATAAATAATCTTACTTGAGCTAGAATTTGTGGAGTCCTTAAAGCTCTTTTTGTTTGTTTTTGTTTTGTTTTTTTCCTCCTTCTTCCCTCCTACTAAGAGAAACGAGTAGTTGAAGTCCCTGAAATGTTCAATTTTCTTTCTTATGCAAGATAGTGAGGAATACAATCTTTTCATCCCTTAGGTAATTATTTGCTTTATTATTGCACTGCAGTGAGATAGGATTAATGTAGGTTACAAGTAGTAGCAGAATATGAAATAAGACAACAATAAGCACAAGAGCAAAAGATAAAAATAGTCTCAGGAATTAACCTAGTAGTTTGAGAATTGTATTAATATATAAAATGCTTGCAACTAGCTTAAATCTTTTTTTCTTTCTGATAAAGAATGTGTTTTCAAGTATTATGCATACAGGATTCACCTGGGATGTAAGAACTTGAAGAATTTTAAGTCTTCAATGTCAGGAATGAAATAATAAGCTTTTGACTTAAGTTGTCAGCCTAAATAAACTATTAACTATCCCACAGCAATTACAAGTTATAGCTAATAGTGGTGCAATAAAAATACAATTGTCTTTTTCCCCCCTTAGCATTTTCTCCCTGGTCCTGTCAAATTTGCTTTTCTGCCTTGTTCCTTAGTTTGCTTTCCAAACCATTCCATGTCCTCAATAGATTTTGAGAACTGTCTCAGGAGTAGATTTGAATAATCAATTTTGAATATATGAAATTAAATGAAGAATCGCACTTCATAAGCTTGGGCTTCTGGATGGAAAGCTTTAGATAATTCAGGTAGACATTGCTGAATGCTCAACCTGGTCTGGCAGGCTCTAGTCTCTGAAAGGTGAGCAACTGAAACCTGTGTTTGCACAGAAAGGCGAGTTATGGCATAGCTAGGAATTGGCTCTGGCCAGCTTGTGTCCCAGGTGTCATCTTTAATAGCTGTTTTCTTCTTATATTATTAATAACCAGGCCAATGGGTCGATCACCTTTAATGTTCAGGGTTTTTTTATTGTTTGGGTTTTTAAAAATTTTTTAAAATTATTTTGCTGTTTGTTTTTTGCTTCTGTTTGCTTGTTTTAGTTTTGGCCAGTTGTGCTGGCAGGTGGCTGTGACTGCACTGTAGTACCCCCAGCTGCTGCCAAGCTCTGCTTTATGAGACCTTGGCCATACATAAACACTGCTGTATATTGAAAGAAGTGTTAACATGAAAAGAAAATGATCACCAATGCAAGCCAGAAGCATTGTGATGTACAATAAGTGTTTATATAGCAGTCAAGTATAACTGATTTAACCACATGTGGGGAGACATTTTCTACTTTTGCTATGTAAAACATCTGGGATTAAACTGATTTAAATAAATTAAGGGCAAATGTAGTCTGGGATGATGTTATATTGAAAGGTCTAGAATGTGTTCTGAAGCAGATACTGTGATGCTGACTGATAATTCTGGGAGAATTTTCTCGATTAAACACTTCTGTGAATCTTGGTTATATCTGATAAGCAGGGAAATGATGTTCCTAAATATAACCAAACTGTATTAACAAGAGGATTAGAATGATTTCATGTAGAAGCTTTTCTCACTAAACTCTTAACAAAGATTATATTTGCTTAATCTTATAATTTAAGCGCAATGGAAATTTGGAAGGGCTGAAATTGCCATTCATTTATTTAAATGGCTTACTTTGGGACAGAATGCATTATCAGAGAGGCTAAATATTGAAACTACTTCTAAAAATCTGAATTTTCTATGTAGCATGGTCAAAGTATGATTTCTAATCTATAACTTCTTTGCAAAATGCTCTGGATTGATCTGTTGAATTAGATGCATCACTAAATTCTGATGTGTACTTATATGTGCTTCCTCATTGACAGAAGGAAGGTTGGGGTGTGGGGGAAGAGAAGGTCTTCAGTGACTTCTCCCTGCACAGAGGTTGCTTTCCATGTTGGGATTTTTCTCCTGATGATTAACTGACTCTTACAAATGAGCATGAGCAGTTACCAGAAACTGAGAACTAGAAAGCTTCACAGTTTAGGCTATCTCTGTCAATGTTATTATTTCAAAGAGATCAGTCAAAACATTGGTGTTACTCGTTTTTAGTCAAACCTTGAGCTCCATTGCTGCTCTGTTTGTTTTGTAGATAAATGACATTTTCATTGTTGGGAATGTTCCGTTGTTTAATATCTGATATTCCTTTCACTGTTAATTTCAGTTCATGTGTCTCCATTAGAACTGACTGCTGTACTGACACATCTCCGTGCTTTATTGAAAGGGTGTTTTACAGCATCAGTCTAGGTTCCCTTAGGGCATGAGGAGTCCCACTGACGAGTATATGGCCAGTTTGGGAAAGAGTGTCTCTGTGAAATCAGAGGGGAGCCAAGTGGAGCTTGAATGAAGCTGCTGATAGAGGCCAGGTTAGGTGTCTCTTAAGTACTTCATTGGATGGGGGCTTGCAGCTGTAGAAACTATTGAGGGACTACTCAGACCCACAAATTAAGCAAATGGGGAACACTCCTACTTAGTTTTGCCATTCTTTCCATTACGTGGGAATATTTACATTTTGCTTTAAACTGTGTTCCCATGCTGAGTTTGATTGTATCAGGCCTAGTATTTTGGGTTTAGGTCTATTATTTAAATCAAAAGGCACTATGAAAGTGTAAGGCAGTTAGTTACATTCCTATTGCCTGTTTCTTTATCTTATTCTTGTTTCCTTCCTCAAACATATCTAGGAAATCTAGTAAAAATAATTCTTCTGTTTAATTCAAGAAAAACCCCAATGGTTTATGCTGTACCCACTCCTTTGTGCTCAAGCACCTGTAAGGTAGTATTTGTACAATGATCTAACTTCAATTTTTCTGCCTTTCTAAGAGTAAAGATAGACTGGAATATTTCCTGTGGAAGGGGGAACAAGTTCCTCCATATAGTTAAGAATAAATTGAGGTTCATGTTCACCTGGACATCCTAATACACTTCCATACTTGAGCAAGTCAGAGCTGTTGTACTGGTGCTTATATTCCAGGAGCTTGATGAATCTAAGAATGTTTCACTATTCTTCTCTTGAAATTACCTTGTTGTTAGTAGCAAAAAAACCCCCCAAACCCATCACAAAAATCAAAAACCACAAATGCCCTAGCATAAAAACTCCCAAGTTTTTGTTGCAGAGTTGTGTTCACCCTTGTCTTGGGGATAAGCAGGAATTTGTGTTTGAGTACTGTAGGCACAGAATCAACAACATGCCTCTGGTGGATGTTCTGGTGTCAATATTCCCTCTTGAGGTTTGACTCCTTTGTGCCATTCAAATCCAGAAGTGTGGGGGTGGAGATAAAAAAATGAAACAATTGGATAGGAGCAGAGAGAAGAGTTTCAAAGTTTTTTAAGCTATGACAGACTCATTGTAATGTCTGTCTGCCCTTCTTAGATCTCTTGAGGCTGTTGGTGAAGGAAGGGAAATGATGGGACTACTGGAAGAAAGAAATGGAGGAGCACCAGACTCTGCAACAGCTTTGCCGCACACATCTAGTGCAACTTCTAGTACATGGCCATCAGCTAGTAGGGTTTTTAATATTTACTTTGAAAGTGACCATAACAAATAACTTCCTCAGCAGAACACTGGTTCTTTGAAACCTTTATCTTACGAATCTTTGAAGTAAATTCTGTGTAAACATACTAGCAAAGCAAACTTGTAAAAATCCCTTTCCTAGCATGATGTGGGTTGTTTTTTTCTTTTTTTCCTCTGGCTGTTAACCACTGGAATCACAGCTGAGCTGAGGAGAATATAAAGAAGCAGGAGAGCTAGAGCTCCCTCTCTAAACTGAATGCTCTGAGTAGTGGCAGATGGAGGTCTGCTTCCTGTTGCTGGCCATGTCAAGGGTGTGAGCTGCTGCTTTCATCTTCAATGAGCCCTTGTGAAGAGTTACACCCTTTGGGGGAGTTCTGTTTGGTGAATGTTACAGCTTGATGATAAAGACTGAGCTCATAGGGTTTGAATTGTCAGGTCTTGATATTCTTTTTGTAGTTGAACCTTTTATCATTAAATTATGGATTTTCAATTTGTTCAAATTCTACCTCTGGACTATGAACATACCAGTAATCTCAACAGCAGCAGCTGAAGATGTAAATATCTTTATTTACAAATTCAAAAAATGTGATGTTTAATCTCTTCCACATTTTCTTCTAAAATATGTATTTCATTGATTTAAAAGAAGCCTGTTTTCACAAAGAATGAAAATAAGCATATCCCTGAACAATGACAAATTATAAAAGGTTGTAATTAATTTTTTATTTTGAAACAGTTCAAAATATCCCAAGGCCATGTATCGCAATTGTAGTTCGAGGCAATGCTTAATTGCTTGTAGCTTTTATCCAATTAGCACTTGTTTGCTCTTTGCTGCCTTCAGGTGGAATGACAGGCACTACCAATAGATGGTTTTGACCTGCTGACAAATAACGCTGCATAAAAACATCTCAGAATGAAATAGCTTCTTATCCTTGTAGCAGGGCTTATGTTTATTTGGCTTACAGTAAACAAAAGCAACTTGGGGTAAGTGAAGTCTCTTTATGATTGCGTGTTTTACAGAGAGCTCAGGAGCTGGTCCTGTACAAGTAAGAACATGGAGAATATTGATTCTGAGGTGTTACACTGTTCTTCTCAAGTTGTTTTTTTTTTCATAACAGCTCTCTCAAGTGAAATTTTTAATGAATTATTAATTTTGGAAGCTAGTACATCCTGACCTCTTCCTTTCTATCTCCTTCTGTGTTGCCCTCATAGAAAGACATCTGAGTGCAAAGCTGCTGGCTGTTTATTAGTAATGACTTTCCTTGGTCAGTGTTGTAAAGTCTGGAATAACTCCCAGTTGCTTATGTGCCACTCGAGTTGGTTTTTTCTTGGAAGCCTTGCTTACGTTGGGGTAACCTTTGGTTTTACCAGGGGAAGATAAATACTGGGTAGGAATTTAAGTCTTTTAATTTTTTTCCATGTGTATTGTAAGGTTCACACTAATTGCCATCTAACTTAAAATAGTTTGTTTAAAGTGCTTTCTTCCATCCTGACAGCTCATTAGTATATTGTGGTGGCTTGTTTTGTAAGCTGGAGAAAATGTTTCCCATAATAGTCTTTCTCTGCCTGACAGACCACATTTATTTCAAATTTATCCAGGAATACCTTCATCTTTTTATATCCGAAACTTAATCTAATCTAGACCTGGAATATGACTGTAAGATTTAAATAGATGTAGAAATTAAATCATCCAATTTTTAGGTAATGAGATAAGGAATAATTTACCCAAATGTGCAAAAAAAAAAAAAAGAAACAGCAGTGATTTCTCTCAAAATTCTACTTATCAGGCCTAAATGCCTTGATGGGACATGTTCTTGTGCCACCTTATTGGAGCCCCAAACATGATCACCTGGAAGAGGGTTACAATGCCTCTTTAACATCTGTGACTGGACAGGTACATGGAACGGATGTTTTGTAAGCAGACAGATGCTCCATCAAAGGGTAAATCACATTTTTGAAGGCCTTTATATCAATTTGGATACTTCTGGTTTTCCCCAAACTCTCAGAAAGGCAAGTCCTGCATCTCCAACATGATGTTTTTGTGCTTAGATGTGAAAGGTCATTTGTCTCTTCTCTCAGTAAGTGAAAATGTATTCACATGTCAAATCTTTCATGTCAGGGAGAATCCAGACTGTAGACTCAAAAGCTTTTCTTGTCATGGTTCTAATTAGGTCTGTGACTCATTCTCATGAATAATATATCAAGCTGCATATTAACATCTAATCCAGCCCCATCATCAATTTACAGCAAACCTTGGCTGCACTTAAAAAAGTCAGAGGCTGCAACATTTTTCCAACAGCTGTTAAAACTTCTGTAGTGTCTCTGGGTACTAAACTTGCAAAGCAAGTGATTAGATTCACGTTGCAGTATGTGGGGGTGAATGAATTTGATTAAAATAAAAAAGTAGATTTCTAAAGAGAACTTTGAGGTTAAGGCCAAAAAGCTCTTTGTTCTAGATACAAATAATTTACCTTTATGCTCTGAGGAGGAGAATATTTGTCCAAATTCAGACCAAAGTGCTGTGTATGGTTAGATTAGATTACTTTTCTTAGTAAGAAACTGATTTGTTTTCTATCTCTGAGTGCAGAAAAAAAATACCAGCTAATAAATTATTACAAAGGTTTTTAGCCTGAAATGAAATCACTTGTCACTTGACCTCAGTCTTGCAGAGCATTTTGAAGGATTGTCCCAGCTCCCTCATTAATATGCTGGATGGGACTGTTGTGGATGTAGCTGGTGATTTTTGTTTGTGATCATGCTGACAGTTATTGTCAAACAGCTTCACTCCATCATGTGGTGTTCATCACCAATTAGTCATCTGACAGGTATAATTTCTCAGCACTGTGGATCACTATTGTAACTGTAAATTATCTTTGAAAGTGTCTTTAAAATGTCATCTTTTCCTGCTGTTGTCTGTTTTCCATCACCTATTTCATGATACGTCACTGGCACTGGCGTGTGCTTCCTTCCCAGTTTATTTTATAGACAGGATGATATATTCCTGCCACTCGCTTTCTGGCTTTCCCTGCTGCTCACCTCTTTTCTCCAAAAAACTGAGCTTACAGGGGGCTCCACTTGGTGACTACAGTGTGTTTGTGTCAGAGCAGGGAGAGAATAGCCTTCCTGCCTGGCTTCTCAGTCTTTCTAAATGCTATTCCACTGCCACATCTGTTGACTTTCACACAGCAAGGGAGCCTTTGAGAAGGATACAGCTTCGATGGAGCTCCTGTCAGACCACATCAGAATAATCAGCTTTGAAAAAGACAGGTACCATGTGCTCAACTCTTGGTGCATATGTATCCTCCCTGCTGCATCCATGCTACTGTGAGACAGGGATCCTCTCTGCTCTGTAGTGGCTCACTGGAGGTCTGTTCCAGGCAGTGGGAGTGTGACATAGCCGTGGAGGAGGAGGAGGATTTGGAACTTGGTGTGTAGGTCATGGCTGTTAGACTTGGTCTGGCCAGGCTGCTGGGTTCGATCTGATAGTGCCTGAACAACCGCTCCTAGTGAGAGCTGTGTGTGGGAATAGGAGAAGTTAGGCTAAGCCTGCTTTTCTGTTTTGAATGGAGCAAAACTGGCTTCCAGATAGTACCTGGCAGCAAATAGCAAATGCACAGCCAGCATATGCTCAGTTAAAAAGTTTCAATGTGCATGACTTGACAATGGACTCTTACCAAAAGATGATGGAACACGGTGGAGGATTTTTGGAAAACTAAATTGCCATGCATTTTAAAAATCAGAGAAATCTTCTCCATAGTAATGGGGAAGTAGTAACTGCTAGATTGTGATTGCCATTTTTAGCAACTTTTAGTAGCTTTTAAACCATTTTTTTTGTTAAAGTGTTCTGAATAATAGCGAGGCTCTCAGGGCATAATTAAATGGGATAGTCATTCTTCTGTAACTTTCTGAAAGATACCCTTAAAACAGTGTTTATGTATTTCTAATGCAAGGTTGGGAAAAGAAAAAGGAGTACAATAATGGACAGTTCATTTAGGATCAGAGCTTCACCTATGAAAGAAGGGTGAGGATTCTAAATCACTAATGTGTTCTTGTCATAAGTATCAAAAATTAGAATATGCAGGTTGCATATGGGTTCACCAGTCTGCATTGATGTCTGACCTCCATCACACTACCCTTCTCCCTGTTCTGTCAATATTACTTAAAAGACTGGGTTAATGATGGTTTTTTAACCTAAGAATCAGAGTGCTTTATACACCTGACAGTGACCTCAGCATCACTGGAAAGTTGCAAGGGCAACCATTTTAAGTTAAGGAACAAATGTGGATAACAAAAAAATATGCTAAAGAAATCATTCCTAAGTGTGGGGGAAAGCAGCACAACTTTATGGCTTGTTTGCACACCTGTACAGACTTGATACAAATTTAAAATTTGTCTATAATAAGCCCCAGGTGTTAACCTTAGAAAGTATGAATTCAACTAATTAGCAAGCTGAAAGGTTTAGATTGTTCTAGCAACTGAGGACTTTCACATGGATTTATGCTCCCTTCAGCATGTAGAACTTGATGCAGTAGCTCTTTAACAGGTATAATTCTTTGCAGTAGAAGTTTTGCATGAGCAGGGGCTGTTTCTTGTGTATTTTTATGTACTTATAACTAAACATTCACATTGTTAGCTTGTTGTTCCTTTAAACAAATGGGTAAATCAAGTTCATGAAGCTTAGGAAGAGAAATGACACTTCCAAGGTTGCCAGCAGTTCTGCATAAACAGCTGGTGATTTTAATTGATCAACGGGAAAAAAAATGCATCTGTGTTTGACTCCCAGAAAAGGAATAGGATACACTCTCACATCCACAATTTAAATTAAATACTCTGTGTGGAAGTTGAGATTTCTATTTCAATGACATCTTAAACTGCAATATGTACTACACTGAAATTAGCAAATAAATTAGATTAATGTGGTGCTGAACATGAAGGCTAAGATCAGTTTATTTTGACACAATGATGATGACAAAGTACAAATAAGTGCTTTCCTTGGAACGTTTAAGTAAAACTGCTTTGAACCATATCTTGCTCTGCCTTGTTGCCATTTCAGTTCTGAAATACATTTTGCTTACATGTTGCTGATTTCTGCCTGGCTGTATAGGCTGAGTTGATGCTTTATTTTTTTTTAACCTACCAATCTATTGGTATTCTTTGTACCATTGTTATGTGTGCTGGGCTTTTTTTTAACTTTATTCTGTCTCTGCAAGCATTTTAGTCTCTTCCCTTTGAGTGGCTGATTTAAGGAAATTGAGAGATTAGGATAGCAGACAACTGAGATGAATTGAAGCAGTTCATCTTTGTCAGAAAAATCCTGTCTCTCTCAGCTGTCCCTCTTGCAAGAAAGAGGAGAAACTGGGCAGAGAGCTGCACTTCAGAGGCATGCAATAATTAGGAAGAAGCAAAGTGAGAAAGTGTCTTGAACAAAGCTGGAAGAAAAGGGCACCCTTTGGACTGAATTAAGTACATAGAAGCTCCTAATTCCATATGGAACTGCAGCACACTATCAATTTACTCTGAATCCATTAAAACAGCAGATTTTGACAGAGAAAATTCTTAGGGATATGTCAAACTTCTTTTCAGTTGATGAGAGAAGAATGTTCTTCCCCAACAGAAATAAGAAAAACTGGTTTTGGAGAAAAAATGTACAGAGAAGAGAAATATCAGTATTGTAGCTTAAATGTTTCTCTTTCTTAAACTGGGATTTTTAAAAAAAATGATCGTTTAGGCGCAACCTGAGAGTTATTAAAATTGTTGAATACAAATAAACTAATGTGAGGCAGGAGAGTGAGAATATCATACTTGGTTTTCTCATTCTTCATTTCATATATTAATAGGACTATTTCATATATTAATAGGACTAAAGAGACTTTCATCAGTATTGCTGTGACCAGGTAATGTATTTCAGAGAAGTATTGAGCTGGCCAGGATCAAAGTCACCTGTACATGCAGAGTTTCCAGCTAAGAAGCTATGAGAGGATATGGATCTGATACAGTCTGAAAAAGGCAGAATAACCTTTGTTATCTGAAAGAGGCAGAATAGCCAGCATTGATCCCACTTCAGCAGAAGGGGAAGGAACCAAGGTCATAACAAGGTGCATTCTCTTGATCTGCTCAAAACCCGAGGCTGGAAGAAATGATTGATAACATAAAAGCAAAGAGGCACTTGGCAGCCTGCTCCAGGAAAACAGAAGACCTGTAAGCATTGGAGAACTTTCATCAGCTCACTCACTTTGAGGTCTTCAGAGGAGCTAGGTGATGTCCCAGCCCTGTGCAGACAGTGCCTTCCAGCTTGGCTCTCCTCAGAATGGACTCTCACTCTGCCCTCTGCTGAAGCAGCCTCTGGATGGTCTCTGAGTCTGGCAGAGGTACAGTTTTGTAGGGGTGGGGAGGAGGAAGGGCAGAGGGGAAGATGATTCAGACGTGTGTAGGTCTGTCTGACAGCTGCTATGGGAGAGAGAGGAAAGCAAGCAAGCGATGGGAGCCAGGTACTGGAATAGGCGTGTGGTCCAGCCTCTCCTTGGACTTACTGTCACAGTTGTGAGCACCCCGACTTCCTCTGATGCAGTTAAGGAAGAGACTATCAGCTGAATGTGGTGCCTAGAGAAGAATGTCTTTTCCTGGCTGAAGGCAATACACTGATGGGGCACGTTTAACTATGCTGTTCCCAGCAGCACTGTCACAGTGACCAGCAGGAAAGGTCCCCACCTCCTTGGGTAGTGCACTTACACAAGGTAGCTAACACTAGGAAATTTAAGAAACAAACTAAAATCACTTGATGTTGTTTCTTAAATACAGCTGATGAATTTTGCCAAGCTGTAGAGGCTTGTAATTTCTTTGGTTTAGAAAAGCACTGAACAGCCCATAAGTTCCACAATGCAGTGGGCATTGGTAAATGTTCTTGCCTGTGATGGGGAAGGTTGGAAGTAGGTGATTTTTAAGGCCCTTTCCAACCCAAACTGCTCTGTTCTCTGATTTGAAGCTTTGTTTATCTGTAACTCATTGCTCAGGGAGTAGTGCCTTAGCCACAAAGCCAAACTCAGAACATTTTATTTTGCTGTTGTTGCACTGTTTCACTATGCAAGACTTGCAAGTCAGCAGCATATGGCATGGCTATATTGTCCTATAAAGAAGGAAATAACTGTGTGTAACTTTTATTTGGATGGTAAAAGCTGAAAAAAAAAAAAAATCCCAGGAGTTACTCTTCTCAATCTAGAAGCCAAGGTGTTTGATATGATGTCAAAGGCTGTTGAAATATGTAATTCATTCCATCTGCTGCCTTTGGTGCTTGAGAACAGCACATTGGTGCCAGCTGCATGTGCCTGAAAATGAGAGAGGAAAGCCTTGGCAATCATCCTGTTTGCTCTTGCTGGTTGAGGGTGCAAGTGAGCCACAATTCTGCTTTTATTTTTAGCCCATGGGTCCTGGGTTTGTGTGACAGGCCAAGCTTAGGGGGATATATGCTGCTTGCATCTGAGCTTAGGAGGCTTTCCCTGCACTGCCAGTATTGGAATTCTAAAAATTCATACCCCATTCATCAAGTTTCTATTGCCATCTGTCTAGGAATTATAGGTAGCTTTGGCCTTCTTATTCTGGACTAAGTATAAGGAAGTTTTAGTTCTTTCATTGATTAGCTGGTCCAACCAAGCTCAGCTCTTGGTTATTTAGAAGCTGTATTTAAAGTGAGTTTAGTGGCCTAAACAAGTATGTATGAAAAAAAAATGGAGTTTTAACAATGAAAATCCTCTCTTGTTGTATTCCTAAAGTACAAAGTTTTCAAGCATAACCACCTAATCACCAACTTCAGCAGATCAGTTAAAATTAAAATTCAGTCATCTCTTAGCCTTCAGGGAAACTTTCTCTGGTTTGCTCTAGTTCTTTACTGTGTGTTACAGTGGCCCAAGAACGTTCAAGTGGAAGTGGAACTTGCATTTTTTCCTTCAATATTTTATTGATGTAAGTAGTAGCACTTTCCTGAGGGTTTTTTATGTGAAACTTTCAAGTTACTGTTTAATAGAAGGATGAAAAGATTGAATATCAATAAAATGCTCCCTTTTTCATTTATCAACCAATTATCAAGGAAATAGAAAATTAAACATATAATAAATTATGTTCAGCCCTCTTCCCCTTTCCTTTTATTTATGCAGAGTGGTGCCTGGAAGCTGAGCTGTCTTTAACCTGTAGCCAAATGGCTTTGTAGATAATACAGTGAAAAATCATGCAGTAAGATCATAAAAGAATTGTGAAAAACCCAACAGAATCAAAACCCGAAATGCCCAAATGCTTATGGACAGCAAAATGATTGAGTGTAATGGAGAACAAATTACAACAACTGCTGGTTTATTGTATTTTATTTATTTTCCTTTTTTTTCCCCTGTGGTTGTCCTCTACTGAGGATGAATAAGAATTAAGATCCTAAAGAATATTTGTACTCAAATATAAGCATAAAAATAGTCTCAAATCCATGTCTCATTTACAGGATTCAAGCTTGCTGCATCCTTAAACAACTGTAAGAATTAAGGCCAAATCCACCATGTTACTTGAATCTACATTGTGCTTCATGGGTAATTGGGAGTTTTTAATCTGAAGCTTTCAAAGCTATTTTGGATTTTGCCATTGAGGGGATGGCTAATTGTAATCTAGTGTTGTGTCATCATGTATCTCAGTGTTGTTCAGACATAGTTCTCTACTAGGTATTGTTAATGAAATTATAATCAAGCCAAAAGCACATGTGTGTAAAATTTTAATATTCCACTGCATCCTTTGCATCCTATAAACAGCTTTGATGTAGATCCCTGCAAATGTAAGCTCCCTGATGTGGTACTTGTATAAAAAAGGAAATGGGTTCCTGCTCTGGATTGTTACTTGGAATGAACCAGTGCTACAGCACATTTAACACTGGGCAGCTGATAGGGATGTGCAAAGCTGTTTTCCTGATCATCATTCTGAGGTGTGCTTAGTGGGAGAATGAATAACTTTTCATCACTAGGTCTGCATGAGAGTCAGAAGCCCAAGGGTAAAGTGGCAGGGAAGGGAAAACTGAACAACTGACGTTTATTTCATGGTTTGAATCTAGAGGCAATATTTGGATAAATATACTATGTTTATAGTGTGGAATCAATTTCAGTAAATTAAGAGACTGTTACAGGTGAGGAGGTGAAGTTGTTTATCAGGAGGGAAGAATAATATTGAAGGATCACGCAGCTTGATTTCCTCCTGTTTTTTTTTCCCCATTTAAAAATCTGTAGTTATCCATAGGCACAGGGTAAAAGACGTGAGAACTCTCCTTACAAATACATAATTTTTGAGTTATTTGATTCCTATGATTTTAAAAATGCATAGATTATTTCATAGAATAAGGAAATATAGGTTGGCACACTGAAGATATGAATAGACTTAGTTTGAACCTGTTTGGAAAAGCCCACCTTTACTGTATACCTAGATCCATATATATGTTATTCTTGTATTTGGCATGTACTTACTATGATTAGTATAACATATAGTGTTGAAATTATGTGAACGTTATTTCATACTCTAATAAAGGATTGGCTATATTTTAAAAAAAGAAACTAACCACAAAAACCAGCTCTTTGCACCCATAGTTTTAGGCTTTATGCATTCATTATCTAACAAAATATTGAGATTCTGAAGACAAAATTTTATCTATTGTTTCCTATAAATAGTTGGATTTGCTTGGGTGTCTTGTTGCAACACCTTCCAAAAAATAACCTCACAATCTGCTTCCAGAATGGAAGGAAGTGGAGTGAAGAGAGATCTGTTTTCTGCTTGAATTGGTTAATTAGTATCAAAGTGCTTAAAAATTATGATATTTTTAACACATGGGAGTAATGCTTTAAATTTCTTTTAGCTCAGGTAAACCAGCCCACAGCACCTCATGTAACTGCTAAGGGAGCACTGGAGTAAAAAAAGAACACAACAAAAACCCCCAACAACCTGTCTTTGGGAGGAAATTTCTTAATTCAGGTGTCTCCCATGGACAGTAAGGACACACTGGAACTGGCTTTAAAGGAGCTAAGAGAGCCTTTCATTCGCCACCTGCCTTCCCTGGGATGGACTGGGGTAACTTTGGATCAGACCTTCCCTGGCTGCAGGATTCCCAAGGGCTGTGTGTGGAAGCAAATAGTGTAAATAATTTCAGAGTTGTTTGGGGTGGGGTTTTTGTCATTTTACCCTTGGGAATGTATCCGTTATTTCAAAAATTAATACAATGGCTTACAAGCTGCAGATTTTTCTATTCACTGTCTGGTACAATGGTTACCAAATTATTTTCAGATCTTAGAAATAATCTACACAAAATGTCAATCTCTTCTAATATTTATCTAGCCTAACCCTTACTAGAACTATTTTTTGTGAAATAATAGACTTGGAATAGAAATACCAGATGTACTCTCTGAATCCATAAATTGCTCATTGTGAAGAAAATACATTCTTTTTCTCTAAAAATGATGGATTGCTGGAACATAATGGCTTGTGCTGCTCTTATAGTTAAATTTTGTTTGAAATTACTGAATTTCATACTGTTTATAAAGTAGGCACAACCTCCATAAGGCCAGACAGACAAGAATAGTGCACATGTACAACTGAAATAGGGCAGCTGTAAAGAATTCTGATGTTACATGGCTCTTGTGTTTAATTTTATTCTTTTTATTCTAAAATGGAGTGAAAAATTCTGAATGCTCCCTTTTGTGGAGTATTAGACATAGACATGATTAACAAACCTGAGCGTTAACACTCCTTATAGTTATCTCTTCACATATACAAATAAAAAAATAACCGAAGTGTAGATGCTATTCAGTTTACCTCCTACAATAAAGACTCAAAAATAGGATTGAATTGCAGTTATCTGCAATGACACATATGAGAAAAGGTATTTGTTTTGAGCCAGACACTGAAAAGACTGATTTTATAATAATGGCAATTGTGACAATTGTAATTTGCAGAGACACGGGCTTCATCCTCTTCACAGGTAACCTTATTTTCCTTTATTAAGAAATTAGATGGTTGCTGAGCTGAACTGCTCCTGGCTCTTGGAAAGGAATTACTTGTTAATGGTCAGAGAAGCTTCACTGCCAGGCAAATGAGCAGGATGAAACATTCCATGACAGCTCCCAGAATCTGAGCTCATGCCCAACATGTGTGTCTTGGTAAAAGATGAAATTTTTCACCTCTCTCTCACTGTTCAAGAGGTGTGGAATTCGGATTAGTCATGTATTATATGATGGTTTAAATAATTTTCATCACAGTCTCTAATTCCCACAATGCCTGGTACCAGTGCTTTCCAGAATAATTTGTAGGGAACTCTACATCTACCGCAGCTTCATCCACTTTATTCTTATCAAAAGATATCAGTGAAACTCAAGCTGTCTTCCTGTCTCTTCTAGGGGAAAGTCTGATCTGGAGAGGTTGCAGCAGAGGTAATGGACACAACTGATCATTAGGTTTTGAGGTGTCTTAGGGTGGTGACAATTGGTGTATGCTCTGGGAGCACTGAGACCATTGTGGGTCATCTCAGGTACTGAGGTGTGTCGGAGTGATGAGTGTCAGAGCAAAGCAAGAGCTGTGTGTGAAGAGGGAAGGTGACTCTCAAGCCTCCCGTGGCTGCTAACCTTTGTTTCAGAACCCAAAAGCTGTGATTTGTTCTGGGTGAGGTGTTTTGGGCTGATGGAGCACATACTGTGATAGAGTTCTCCATGTTGTAGCCTGTTTTAAACCACTTTTTTCACCAGTAGAGGTGAAAGCTTCATTTGCACGAGCCACACAATAGAGTGCAGGAGTGCAGCACCTTGTAGTAACTTGTGAGATGTGTTAGTGTGTATAACCCTTCACCCTTGGAGGGTGAATTATTAAAGTTAACTTCAAATTTCAGACATGCTTTACTTTAAAATACAATATCTAGTTATTTCAAAACAGGGCTTTAAGGCTTCAAACAGAACTTCTAGTTCACTTAGGAAGGACTCAACCACCTATGGAATAAATTCTAAAACCTCCAAGAATATAATTTAGTTATCAGAAAAATCTGGTAGTAAACAAACACTACAGTACTTTTTAGTAACATTTTTAGTCATCTAATTTATTATCTCCTTTGTATATGCCAAGAATTGTTCAAGATACTAGCTATATATAAAGGTAAGGGAGGAGACAAAAAATTAATTGTTGCATCTCTTCTGTTTACCCCACTAAATTTGGGGACTCAGTTTTGTTAATTGCTTATACTGAAGTATAATGAAAAGTCTTTAGCCTTTTTCTCTGGTTCCCCACAAATCTATGGTGATAGTGTGAATTTCACAAAAACTACATGTTACTTGAACATATTTTTTTCTCAGAATAGCTTTTATAGGTTACTTGTTACATACCTGTTTATCTAATATAGTTATATTTTTGTGTATATAGCCTATTTAATGTATTACAATAACTGAATTTCTAATATGTTCTGACAAGGAAAACCCTCAATATTGAAGAATTTTGTAAGAGGAGTGTTTGCTGATGGACATTGACAAGGAAAAACCTGAAAATCAGTGTTTGGACTTAATCCATAAGTGAGAGTATAATTTTTGGAACATATTGTCAAAAGTAATTGGTTGTTTTTCTGGTTTTGGTGTGTCTTCACAAGAAGTACTGGCATCTTGAAGAAGATAATCTTGATAAATGTAACTTAACTGGATCTAGTGAGGGAGAGGTAGCTAAGTAAAAGTTCAGTGGTTGGTAATACACCAATTGATGGAAATCAGATTACATAATTAAATTATTCCATTTCACTGCCCTAAATTTCTGCAGCTCTGAGGTCAAACACATTTAGCTCAGAAAAAAGAAATAAAAGATCATGTTCAAACACATTTTTATAAATCTCTGCCATATTTTTTTCTAATCTCTTTCCTTTTTCTTTAATATTTGAATACTTGACTTGGTACTGCAGTGTTGGCATTTGTGTTTTGGTGGAGTGCTGGTGACAAATTCATAAGACACATAGAAACACATGAGGGTCTGGCAAGTCTGTTCTACACATTCTCCTGTATAGAATCATTTGGGTTCCAAAAGATGGAGCTCAATCATTAACCTAAAAGATCCATCACTAAACTAGGTCTCTTAAATGCCATAAATACATCTCTTTTAAACACCTTGGCCTGCGAAAAAGCATTCTTATAGGCTTAGGAGAATTGAAAAGCACACTACTGTCTGCTGAGCTTTGTCCTGTATTTAAAAGGTCGTTTGGTCTCCTTTCACTTGACAAGTTTGCCCTTTTGCAATCAGAGTTAATTGTTACACATAGTGGTGTATCTTTATCTTTTACATATGTTCTCATAATATCAAGGTGGTAATTCTATGGAGAATCAGCTGTATGTCCCTTTGGAGTGTTGAAAAAATTAAGTAGGCAGAAATTAACCATTAAACCATCTCCTTTTTTCACATTCTGTTTGCTTGACTCTATACTTGCTTCATCTCTGTTGAAGTGAAATATCCTGGAGCTGTTTCAGAGCAACTTGTGCACGAATGTCTATTTTCTTCAGCATGTCATTTCTTGTATTGTTTAGTACCTGGCTTTGTGTTTCTTTTAGATTTTAATGTATCATCATAGTTCTTTCCTCCCCCTCTGCAGTCCTTCACAAATAATTGAAGCAAACGTGATAGGGTTTTGGCAAACCATCTGTTATGTTTGGTATCCATCCCCAACAAAGACAGAGTGGTCTCATGATAAACAAGTAGACAAATTAAGGACTTTGTGTTCTTAAACCTTAGAAAAAACAGCTTTTTCCTTTCTTTCCATTCCAAACGTGTTGGCTGGTTAACATAATCACTTTTAACATTTCAGTAATCGTGACAATTATGTCAGATGTTCTGAGTAAATAAAATGTGTGATGATCAAAACCCTACAACCTCATGATATTAGATACTTGTAGTTGAAGTCTTTGTGATTTACTGACTTTTCTGGGTGAAGCAGGAGAGTTTTCACAGTAAACAACTCTTCTGCAATCAGCTTTGTGGTTTTATAAACGTTACCAGTTACATGCAAGAGCCGGTGTACTGTCCAATTACTGTCTGAAAAAAAATTTTGTTATTAATGCAGGAGATACTCCCGGGGTTTTTGCATTTCAGTCTTTTGTTATTGTTAAAGCTTTTAACACTGTAAATAAATACTGTGAAGTCTTTACTTAGTGTTAAAAAAAAAGTTTTTATTTGTCAAGAAAAAAAAATAATGTGCTTTGAAATTACTGCGGTAAGTTTTTGGGTTTAGTGTGCCTTATTAACCTCATTTTTCTCCTCAATATCATGACATTGCATACAGGGCAGTTGGTCCCATGTCTGATGGGATGGTTGCTTAGGTAAGGAAATATTACATGGCATTTCCACAGGACTTGTAGCCAAGCCAGAAATGCAGCATTAATCCTCTGCTTGTACTGGGATTCAGGTACAGGGCAGGTTGTGCAGCTTTACCTCACCATGGAGGTAGAAGATAGGTTTCAAATTTCAAGTCATTTTTGTACTCTTCATCCTGAGTTTGTTTGTGCTTCACAACTTCATTTTACAGTCTGTAGATAAACATGACATTCTCCCTAAGTCACTACCAGGGCCCAAGGGTGACAAATGGGAAAATCCCCACAGGTTTTCACTCTAAATCTTCCAGCTCTCAGTTGTGATTACTCTGCTGCTTCTGAATGCATTTCATTTATCAAGGGAAGGGAAGTGGATGCCTGGAGCTCGTGAAAATTACTGAATATCTTGCATGTTATATAAAACATGTTTGGTATTATGGCATAAACCACAGATTTGGCAGCCAGCTGCAGATTCGTAAAGCTTAAAAACTTCCATTTGTTAATTAAATATAAAGATCCCATGATAGTTACAATACCATTTGGAAAAAGATGGGTCATTAGGAATGTCACCATAATATAGATGTTGGAAGAGAAAGCTTTCAAGTGTGACCTGCTGAGCATGTTATCCACTTTCACCTTACATTTGTTTGTGACAATGCAGTATCTACTTCTCTCCTTGTAAAATGAGCTCTATTCCTGAGGTCTGCTCTACTTTTCGTATTCTTAGTGCATCATCTTTTCTGTTGCTTGCCATGAATATTTCTCAAAGGTATTTGGAACATGCTCATCATTGGGGCATATGTGATTTCATAATTGGAATTCTTGGATTTTCACACGTACTCCATCTCATTTCTCCACCAGAACTGCTGCCCTGCCACACATTCCCTTTGGTAAGAACCGCAGCTGTAGATGAGTTACTCTGTTGGTTTGAATAAATCTCTAAACACCATATGAGCCTTTCTTTTGCAAATCCAAGTTCTCTTAACTTTTTTATAAGCCCTTGGTACTTGGTCACTTTATAGCTTTTGGTAGGATTCTCAGTGTCTGTCACTTTGCATCTCCACACTGCAAATCAGTTCTTAAACTGATCTATCCATCCACCCAAACCACGACTCATTTCAACACCTCCTGATGAATTGCAAAAGTAGAACAGAACACTTTATAGGGTTGAAGTTCTCTTGGCCTCTCTAAAAATCTTCATGGAGCCTTTTATTGGCTCTGCTGTGTGCTGTTGTAGCTTAATACATTAGTCTGGGACATGTCTGGTCCCAGTGTAGGCTGAGTTTGTCACTGAGGCAACATATTGTTTACTGATACTTGGCATTGCTAAGTAACATGATGGCTAAAGTCTAAATAATTTAACCACAGCAGAGCAGGTGCCATAAGACTCAATGCATTTTTTTTCCAAGTACATTTCTAAAACTGATGTGTCACCTTAAAAACATGGTGGGTATTTTTCCTTTCCCTTAAAACAATGTTATAGCTAAGCTGTACCCTGAGCTTGCCAATCTAATATGCTTCCCTTGTTTCTTCAGGGAGTAGGTCAAACCAACACCTGCAGGAAAGTCTCTTTAGATTTGTCAGAAAGTATTCAGCAATCAGTTTCACTTTCCAGTTGATTTCTTGTATTGATTGTATTATTTCAGTATAATACCACAAATCTACCACTTTGTGCTCCTTTTCAGGGGACTCTTTTATTCTTAGCAGCTCCTTTTATTTTTTCCATGTCTAGTGAAGTACAGTATTTCTAAAACTTTTGAACACTTGCAAAATTATGCCTAAAGTTGTACTGAGAGGGCAGAAGAATTTTTCTTTTGTCACTCAACAGTAAGTTGAAGGGCATTGAAGGAAAGGCTTCAATAGGATCATAACTCACAGGTAACTTATAAATTGGCTTTTGATTTTCACTTGTGTGCCTCAGTGTGTGAAAAGGCACTTTTTTTTTCTTTTACTTTTAGATCAGACAAACTCTTATTTTATAGAATCTGTGGTTGTGGCAAGTTTTTACAGGAATTTGTCTATAATGGAGACCTAGAGAATTCTTTTCTTCCTTAGAGTTAATTAGGTTATGGCTGAAGTTGTTTGCTATTGTGTGAAATGTGCCTATCATAATCTCTAGGCACATGTACATAAATTAATACATAAAAATGACCTCGTTGCAAATAAAGAGAACTTGCCAACCTTCCCTTTGCTTCTGCAGCTCTCCCTCAGGCAAAAGCCTGAATAAATAGATAAACCCTGCAGCATGCCCTGAAGGCTTGTAAATATGGACTCTGCCAGACTGAAGGGGTGAGGGACTTTGAGAGAACCTTGCCACTGGGCTCTGTGTTTAGGGCTGTTGGTGAGAGTACAGCAGCTCACCTCAGCTTTAGGAATAGGGAAGAGAATGAGTTAATATTTCAGGGATTCATAATTCTAGGCAGCACCTTGAAAGTTATGTTTTACACCATTAAAATGGGATGCTTCTGTAGGATTTTTTTTTTTTTTTTTTTTTTCTGCTTATGGTGCGGCTGTCAGAGGACCCAGCCTTGTTCAAACTTTTTTTCCCTACCTGAAATAGAAACTTTGGGGAAAACAAGTCATCAGGCACAAATATTGAGAGGTGATGACTACTTTGCAAAATCAACATAATTTTAAACTTCAAGCCTCTATGTAGCCTCTATGTAGCATTTATGATTTAGTATTAGCATAAAAAGGAAACCAAACAAAACCCTTATGGTTATTTCCCCTAGTAGGATGGAGTGCAGTGCTAAAGCAGCAAAAGGAAATGGAGCTCTTAATAGTTGCAACATGAATAAACAGGCAAGTATGTTTTTATTTTGGCTTGATATTCTTTTGAAGAAAAAGTAAAAAAAATATATACAGTTCAATTCTTGCAATTAATCATAGTAGCAAAAAAAAAAGAAAAAAATCACTATTCTACTTACCATAAACTGCCTATGGTCCACATTTTCAGTTTTAATTAAATTTTTTCATGTTGTTGGCTTAGTATCTAGCAGAAGGTGAGGAAGGAATGTGATATGGGAGACCCTTGCTGCACTGCAAATAAAGTTTATTTGAATAAAATATCATATGGCAATATTATGGTACTTATGCTGAGTGAGGAAATGAAAATTGGGTAATCTCTCATTAGTGTAAATAAGTCTGTAATGAACTGAGGGGGCAGCAACTAAAGTAAAGCAGAAGGAAAGCAAGAAAAACAATGGAAAGCAGTCCTTGATTATTTGAAACGTGACCTGGTGGGTGTGTCTGCAATGTGCTCAGCAGTCTCATGTGCTTTTGAGTCTAGTGGTGTGTCCTGTGACAATTGCCAGGGAAAGCTCATTGCCGGAACACAATGCCATTAATTTATCCCAGTTATTCTAAAAGTTAATACAACTTATTATCTTTCAAATACGTGTACAAATATTTATTGCAATGCAGTCTGCTGAAGGAAAAAAATACAAATAAATAGAATAATAGTGAGAGCTTAATGAATAAAATTTAAATCAGAGAATGCTTTGCATTGAAAGCGATAGGAGATTTACTGATTTCACTTATCTAGCAACAAGTTCTTTGTGGATGGCTTCTGTGCCTTTGAGCTATTTTTGTGCATAGTATCTTCAAGGAAATTGGATTTCACTTGATTATCAGGACCAAATACTTGGTACAAAAGCATAAAAAAATTGAGACCTTCAGCGATTTCTTGAGATGCTCACCAAGGTGGACTGTACAGTGTTTGGAGCATATGTTTAAAACAAAGTTATTTTGATCTAGTTTATTACTGTTAGAAAACACCTCGATTCTTCAATAAGCAGTTTCCCTTGTGCACATTGCAGAAAGAACAGCACTTTTTGAGCACCAGAACATGACCACATTAGGACAAGGACTCCTGGGCTTTGAAAAGCAGAGCTCCAAAGAGGCATTCACAAAAGGCCACTTCTTCCAAAAGCTTAGTTTGAAAACAAGAGGATGAATATTGAGATGCAGAAACCATAACTCAAAGCTCAGCCTCATTTTTAAGATGAGGGAAAGAGTAAACAATTGGTAGTAGAAAGAGATAAGCCTTTAGTGCTTCCGAAGTGCAGAATGCACTCCTCTCAACTGGTGGAAAATGTAACATGAAGTGACATGTAATACTTATTTGGCACAAAGAAATGGCAAAGTACTGTCTTGGTATTTTTGAGCAAGCTGAAAGCTTGGAAAACAGTTTATCCCTAATTAAGCAATGCAGAGTTAGTCATGAAGTGCAAATTATTTTAAGGGCTGGCCATATGACTTTTGTGTGGAGGATGAATTTGGATACACCAAATGAAAGAAATATGCTACAAGCACCAGACAAGTCCTGTCACAGATTTTTGTGCCATCTATTTGTCTTCCTTGTGATCCACAATTCAATACTGAGGGCTTTCTTTCCTAGATTTTGAGCTTTTTTTTAAGTCTTGGTGGGTTCTGGTTGGGGCAAATGAAACCTACCTGAGGTGATTTAATTTTTTTGCTGCCTTTAAAGTGTCTCTTGCTTTCTCTTCTGAAAGTGTTTGTAGTGCTTCATTGAAGCATGAGTTGTATGTGCAAATATGACATAGTTGTGTTTGTGATATATTTTTATTCACAAATCAACAGAGTAGACTTACAATGCTCTTTATAGTACCATGAGACTTTTTCATTTATGTAAAATACTTCTATTTCAAAACATGAATTGTTTTAAATGACGTTAGAAGCTTGAAATGGATTCCATGCTACATTTCTTACCTTGCAAGTGAAAGAGCTTTTTATTGTTCACAAAAATGGATGGCACGATTTGATATCATGCTATGAAAAATGATAGTGGTACACTGATTCATATATTAATGCCTTTCGTACTTTCCTGTCAAACAGGAGAAGAATAATGCATGAATACATGTCTTCAGGTTCAGTTTCAGAATATAAACGTTTTCAGAACAAATTCTGATTTGCTTTCATAAATAGCATTGAATGTGGTGAGTATATGCATCTTCTCCAGCACAATAATATTTTGAAATGTATTCGGTATTTATTCTAATGTTCTGAACTCAGTATTCAGTAATCCAAACCATACAATGTTGGCATGGTTTTGCCCTGCTGTCTGTTTCAGAAGCTTATGTTGATTCTACTATCTTATTTTTCTTTGGAGGATTGTTTTAAAATGTTTCCCTGAAAGTCGCTGTTTTTATAGGCTAAAACCTTTCCATACTGTGCCTCAAATAGACAGCATTCATGATACTTTAGTTGCAATAGTTCAGCAGAATGTTGACGTGCCCAAAGGTATTTGTAATGAATGTGAGGAAGTAATAGGTGCAATTTGCTTTGTGCTTGCTGTTACTGAACTACTGCACCAATTTAATATCACAAGACTACAGGGTAATGAATCGGAGGGACTTTTCCAGGTTTTGTAGAATATTTTATGTACAGCATTCAAAAGTGGCTCTGACAGTCAAGGAGAAAATTTATTGAAGCCATTTTACATGTACTTCTTCCTCCCATGGCTGCTCTATCCTTCCTCCCCAACCCCTGCAAAAAAAACCAAAAAACCAAACAAATTAAAGAAACACAACAACAAACTGAAAACAAACCCCTTGAACAAAACAAACAAAAAACCAAGCCCCAACCCAAATCCAGGCACCATCACAGCCCAAGANTCCTACTCGGAGCGGCAAGAGGTTTTATTGTTAATTTTATTTGTCTTATTATTCATTCCCTGTGCTTCTAGATATTTTGTTTATTAAATAAATAGTTCTTTCCACTTTTTCTCTGAGGAAGTTATTTTCCCGGACTGGCAGGGGGAAGGGGTGGTTTGAGTTGGCTTTCCAGAGGAAACCCCCTTCGGAGGTTTCCTCCCAAATTTGCCCCAAACTAAGACAAATCCTCACCCCAGTTATGTGGGAAGACATCCTTAAGGTTTTGGTTTCTGCAAATTGAAATAGCATTAAACAGCCTGGAAGGAAAGAGAACAAACAAACAGTTCATCTGCACAGAGAGAATGCATCCGCAAGTAAGTAATTTAGTTTATAGTGTGGAAGAAAAAAGTGACTGAAGAGTAATTAGTTTACTGTATTGTTTGTAATAATGTTATATGATTAACAGAGCATAAATGGAAGAAGATGAGTGAGGGATTTTGCATTAGTGCTGTGGATTGCCTCAGCTTTGATATAAACATGAGAGGATTATCTCTTTATTAGCATGCCTGTTGGCAAAAGATGAAATATTTCTGGTGTTGCTCTGTATAACTTCCAATTTCACAAATAAAGCAATGAAGTACTCTTTTTTTCCAAGGGTCAAAGTTAGCAAAGGAAGAACAGAAATCTACTTTCCTGGGCAATGGCACCTGGGTTTGTGACAAGAGAGGAATACTGCTGATGGGTTTTTTCAGGTAGTGGCTAGGCTACTGCTCAGCCTAAGAGGAACAGGGTGTTTTCCTATTTCAGGGAGAGCAGGGTGCAGTGGCAAAATGCAATAGGTAAGTAGATTTAAAAAAAACTTACTGAGATGTAGAACTACAATGCCCTGTCCCTTCATGAAACTTTGAAACATGTATATATTTTAAGTTCTTTGAAGAGATTTAAATTTAAATTTAAAACAGAAACCTCAGACTTCGATGCTTTTAATATTTGATTGTATTTCTTATTTTTCTTTAACAAATCTTGTTTATTGTTAACATTTGCTGCAAAAACTTGCCTATTGTCAGAAAGTTCAATAACAAAAAGGAATGTCCAACTGGAATGATACTACATTTTGCATCTTGTAGAGCTCAACACCACTGAATAGAAAGGAAACTGGTGATCTGAAACATTAAAAAAGTGGCTTTGTAAGCTTCTAGCTAAAGGGTAGACTGAGAGTCACAAAATCATCTGGGTTGGAAGGGACCTAGCCAACATCCTGCTTAAAGTAGGTCAGCTATGAGAATCATCTGAGCTTTGTCCAGATAGGTTTTGAAAGCTGCCCAGGATGGAGGTTGCACACCCTCTTTGGGCCTCTGCTTAATTATTTTTGTAGTGACTCTTTTCCCCTTGTACTTTCAGAATAATTTTTTTTCAGTTAGTGCCTGCTGTCTCTCATTTTCCTGTTGTGCATTCTGACAGACTTTATCACCTTGTCAGCCCCTCAGTACTGTGTAGTACTGGAGAGCTGCTGTTAGGTCCCTGACAAAGCTTTCTATAATTTTTTTTTCCAAATCTAGTAAGCCAGATTGCCTCAGTATCTTTTCAAAGGACACATGTTGTTGTGCACTATTTTTACTTGATTACTATAATGAATTTGCTGGTTCTGGAGGGTCCAGTTCTGGCTGCAGTAGGTCTAGGCTGTCTAGAGCAGAGTAAAGAAGAGCCTGGAACAAGGCTTCTGTTGGCACAGAAGCCCAGGTTTGCTGAACTTGTCTGCATCGAATACTACTCAGTTTCTCTGTGGTGGTGGGGTTTTATGGCAGAGAGGATGGTAGCAGTGCTCTCTCCCTTGTGACTTTCTGTCTGCAGAAGATGGTGGCTGCTGAAGAACAGATGTTCTTTGCCTTCAAGTGAGGTCCATTCCTTCCCTGGAAAGGGGGTAGCTCTGGGGTTAGTCTGAGTACTTGTATGAGAATTCCATGCTTCCCCACACCTTTTCCCTTTCCAAAGGAGAAATAAGGAAAAGGAGCTTGTTAACAGTGAGTTTCATATTGTTCACACAGATAATAAATCTCCTCGATTTAGGAAATATGCTGAATAGCCAACCCTAAATTCTGAGGGGAGATTTCTCTTTAGGAAATGGCAACACTATATTTGGAGGACAGGAGAGAGTAATGGACTTGACAGTGTGTAAGTTAGTAATCTTACATAAGGAAAGATAACATACTAGTTATTTATAGTTCTAATAATAATTTGGTGGTTGTGCCTCTTCCATGCATTTAAACTGTGTGATAAGTAAGTTCTTTTGCACCAGATGGTCTAAAATACATGAAATGTCATGTCAGAGGGGAGAGTCCAATGCATGTAGTTGCTTTTAACCTCTGATACAGTAGGTGTTGTCCTCTGGAACGTACCAGGGAGCACCTCTTCTTCAACGCTGTTGTCATGGTGAGTCAGCTCACTGGGCACGTCTTGTTTGTCCTCATCCTCCTTTGTGACTTCTTAACTGGAAGTTACTTCTGCAAGGTCTCTTTACAGCAACTTGTACATGTCTGCTGCCAAAGGTACTGCAGAGCTCAGTGTTTGGTTACATTCCTGAAATTCCTTCAGTAATTTCATGAGATAATACTATGCAGTACACCTGGAAACACACAGGACACAGCTCACTTACTGCAACAATGAACTGTGCTGTAATGCAGGCTGAAGAAAAGGTTTTTGGAATTCTTTTAGATACTATTTGTATGGGGTTTAAAGGGTCAAGGGTAGTTTTAGCTGAATGAAATATTATGACATTGCACAGGAAAGTTCTTAGTCATTTAAAAGTTCATATCATGAATAAATACCTTTAATGTCCAAGATGTAAATATTCATTCAGACCCTGATCTCTTCAACATTGTAACTAACACTTGTTTGTTTATGCTAGCCAATTTTTCCTTTAAAACTGAAGAAGAGTCTTTTACTGGGCTGTCAAAGCTTCACCATTTCTATGTTGTGTGTCAAGTGACACTGTGTTTCTGTCTTCTTTGTATGGAAAGAAGTCGCTGTGCAGTGATATGTAAAAGACAGCAAAACTTGGGGCTCAGATGTGTTTAATACAGTTCATATTCTTGAAATAACTGAAGATGGGGATGAAAAACACCAATATCCATAGTTTAGAGAATATCTTACCTGCCATTAACAGCTAAGATGACCTAGTGATTGCTCAACTTAGTCTAAATGTGGCTCTTGGCTTAAAATACACTTTGTCCTTGGAGTTGTTTATGAACTCATTGCATGTCTTGCACTCACCTGACTGAATTTCATGAATTGGGAACCAAGAAAGCTCACAGATGTTTCAGAGGCAGCTGAAGCATGTGGTTCTTGTGAAGTTGGTGTAGGTTCTGTAGGGAATGAGAACCCCAGCTCCAGTGCCGTAATAGTTTAGAGTGTAAGGATGAAAGCTCACATCTGTTTAACATTTCAGATGCAGGTAACTTCAAATAGATTTTGCAGAGATAGCAGAGCTAACTCACTTCTGGAGTAAAACACATAACCAGGATCTGTTGGATGAGATGGAGATCTGTTAATATCTGTTGTGTATGCTCTAATAAGGATGAGGATTTTTTTTTCCTTTGGCTACTCAGATGTTTATACTCTGTATAATTGTATGTTGTTGTTTTGTTGATGGCTTCATAAATGCCAGATACAGTTGAGGAAGGAGAAAAAGGTGTAGAGAAGTCAGAGTGGGCAGATCCCTCCCAGAGAGGGAAGGTGGTCTCTAGTGAGAAATTACCTGGCTCTTAGGCTGAAGCAGGTGCATCCTTAGGTCAGAAAGATGCAAATTCTGGCACTGCCTTGGCATGCATAACTCCACGGTCTGGTGTGAATATCCAGTGCTGATGATGCAGCTCTGTCCATAGCTCAGGGCATCATGTCCCATGGGTTTTGCAGCACTCCAGGGTGCCCAGGGGAGGTGCTCAGGCACCTCCACTGGCTCCTCTCCCTTGTTCAGTGTGTGCTCTGAGCTTCTCAGTCCCCTGCGGTGTCTCTGTTCAGACCTGTTGACTCTGCTTATCTGCAGTACAAGTCCATGACCAAACTTGGGTCTTTTTTGTTATGTACCTTTAATGTAATTGTTTATTTGTGCAGCTCTTGTTTAGAGACAGCAAATCTATTAAAATCCCAAGGAAGTAATGAGAGAGCTCGTGCTTAAAGGTAAAGCTGGGTGGCTATGCACAATTAGCTTAGTGCAATACTTGTCTTGTAAAACTCTGAATGATGATGAGTCCAATTTGAAGGACTCATTCGCTCTCAAATGCCTTCAGAGGCAGAACTATGAGAAAATGTACGTCCCTCTGTGCCTGTTTAATAATTATTGAACCCAAATTCACTACCTTTGTTTTGAGAAAAAAAGCTCCTGGTTTTAACTGCAAAGTTTCTGCCTTGTCAAATCCAAGTTGATGGAATATTGAATTGTAACAGGGACACTATTATAAGTTCCTGAGCAGAAATATTTTAATACCTATTTTATGTTTGAATTAACTGTTCCATTTTTTTTTTTGTTTCTCCTAGCTGAATCAACATATTAAAATTGTAACTGGTTTATTTCCTGAATGTGGCTACAGACCAGTTTCTGGAAGTCATCTCTCATTCATTAGGACTCTGTGAAGGGCCACCATTTGCATGTGTCAAGTGACTAATTTAGATTTGTTGTATTGCATAGATATGACTCTTCCTGGTAAAATCACCATGGAAATTTGATGTTGATGTATTTGGTTTTCTTTAAATTTGTGACACTGTATAACTGAGAGCAGAAAGAAAAATAAAAGCTTTATACAAGTTCCTGATTACATGTCTGTGAAGAGTCTATGCAAGCAAATTTATATGACAAACTAAAGCAATTTTTAATGCTTCTTTTAATGAAATAGTGTTGAAAAAATCTACAAAATCAAATATAAACAGCTTACAAGTCCTGTGTCTCCTGCAAGCTCTTCCTTGCTTTTCAAGCAATACACCACCTTATAGCTACAATTAAATTTTAGCACAAACTGTTATAGGTAAAGGCTTATTGTCATTGCTAGTATTTTATGGTGTCAAATCCTCAATGTTTTTTATAGGTACAGTATGGCTCATTTACTGTTCCCATGATCCCTTGTGATGGATCTTTACAGATGTTTAAAATATGTTATACTCTTGATTATAAGAATGTTACCAATTCAAATTTTTTCTTTGCTATACATCATAAGCTTTGAAGTGAATTGCCAGTTTAGTTACAGTTCTAGAGAAGAATATTTGGGAATTAGCTTGTGATGATATAACATGAAAAGAAAAGCTCTTATTTGATCAGGGAAGAATGCTGGAGAGCTTTGGTTGTGTGTCTTAAAAATATGCATTGCTAGTGGTATGCTTTCAGGAGAAATTGTTTTAATGTTGGCTAATATCAGGGACAAAAGCAATTCAGTTTTGTAAGCCTTCCAACCTTTGTGGGTGAAATTGTCATTTTTAAAAAAAAGCAGTTAACTGGGAACAATTACAGGCAGCAGGTATCTCCACTGCAGAAGTATGGGTATCTCTTCCTGTGTACCTTAGAACTACATGTGAGTGTGCTGGGTTTCAACTCCTTTGTCTCTCTGTGCAAGGAAAACTGTGCTGGCTAGGGGCTGGAAGCAGGAGATGCCCCTCCCTGGATGTTTGGGAAGCAGTGACTGCAGAGATGCCTGCCCTGTAGATCAGAGGCAGGCTAGACTGTCTGTAAAAGTGCTTTCATAGCTGCTCTTGGTGGGTCCCATCTTGAGCAAAACAGAGCAAGAAGGGACAGTGAACTGACTCACTGATTAGGAAATGTCTGGGGATAAAATTGGGCACTTGTCTGTATTTCATACTTCAGTGACATGCAAAAATACATTTTGCTTCAGCTTTCAGCTGCTGCCCTGGTCCAAAGTAGAGCAGTCTGGAGGATGTTTTAGCTTGACCTACAATCAGAGTATTTCTTCTCACTCCTTCAGAAGTGTTGGCAAATATAAAACTGTAGTGTTAATAAAAATGTGTGTGTCTAGTAGACAATGGAAAAGGAATAGGGAATGGAGATGTCCTCACACTGTTTTCAAGTTCAGTGTTTGTTATAAAAGTGAAATGCATTGGGTATATGTTTGGAGAAACACTGTAAGGAAATGAAAGGAAGATATATTCACCCACATATCTCAATCCTTATGTTAAAAGATGAGGAAATATATTAGTATGTGGAAAATAGTATGTGATAGTTGTTGTATGACTATATAAATGTAAGCAGTCCTTCCTTTCTCTGCTTTTCCTTGTCCATTTTGATATTCAAGTATCTGTAACCCTTTTAGGCTCACAGCCAGTCAGTCCCAGTTTGGGGTTTACTAATTGGTACTAACCATCATATTTTGGTGGTGTTTCCTGTGCATTTGTGGGACCAGCACCATATGGTCTGATTTAAGTTCCTCTGCTCATGCAGTGGATGTTACTCTGGAGCATTTTACTTGTTTCATGGGAAAGAATTTTGTAGAGTGGTTAGAATGGAGACATCTCTTTCCTTTTACCTGTCTGTAGTTTTGAGGGGAGGGAAAAAGGCAAAAAAGAGACTTTTTTAGTGGTAGTCCACACATTTGGTAACAAAGTTAACACATCTATGATTTGAAGTAAGTTGTGGTTCATGGCTCTGGATTGTCTGTTGTTCTTTGGATGCAATTTGAAAAACCATGTAGCTTTATTTCTTACACATTGCTTTGTCAGTAAGCAGGTGGCTTCACTGACAGCTTTGTTTGTGGATATGTAATCAGGCCTGGAGGAATGTGGGAAAGCCACAAGAGAAGATTTCTTGTCATCTGTCAGGGCTTGTCAAAGTAAAATTAGCAACTGGAGGGAAATATGGAATTATAAGCCAAAAGAATAAAATGCAAAAAAAAATAAAATTAGAATTATGTATTGATATATATAGAAGCACAAATACATAGATGGATCTATTTCTGCAAAGCACTGAGGGAGGGAAGATGTGAAGTGAAGCTTGTAACTGGCTCACAAAGCCATCTGCTAACAGGGAAGACTTTGAGGGCCAACCCTTTTTCAGGATCGACTAGTGCCAACTGCTCTTTGTCCTTGAAAATACCTATATGTTGTTTTTATGGATTCAGAATGGCAGAGAAGCTGCTTGTTTAAAATCACACAAACTAGCATAATACAGCCTTCAGTGATGCCAGTATTAGAGTGGGAGGTTCTCCACTGGCTTCTGTCAGAGCAAACCCATTAAAATCAGGGTAGAATAAGGCAAGTAGTCTACATTATCACTGCTGCCTCTTTAATATTTAGAAGGAATGATATAAATGGGAGTCTAAATTAGGAAGAAGAGTAAAGAAAAAAGGAAAAATATGAAAAAAATTACACTACCAAGAGTACTGAGGTGTTGTTCTTGAGCTGTGTACAAGATGATGTCTTAAGCCTGAACCATTACAAAGATGAGGAAACAGAATGGAAGTTTCATATCCTTGCAGGTTCTTTAACTAAAAATTAATTTTCACGGAAGGACTTAATGTGCCCAGCTAAAACATTGATGTTTAGCATCTAACCCTGGCCCAGACAGTGTGTCCCTTGTGGCTGTCCTCTGGAATTGCTGTCGTGCTGTTGAGAATTGAGTGAGCACTGCCAACTATTGGTAGATAAATTGAGAGCATTACTCCCACAACATGCGTATTAACATGCCATATGCCAGGAGCTAACATATTTAAGCTTAGAAAATTGCCATAGAAGATGAGAGAAAATATAGTAAGAGGTGTTACCAACTGCATTATTGCTTAAGCTACATAAATCTTGGAAATCAATATTTTATTCAGTGTAATTCCACATGATGCAATTAAAAGTAACAGGAGGAAGAAAATATTTCTATACATAGGAAGCTGCTGGTTAAGACTGTGGCATAGGACACCTGTACTGCAGTTTGGAAGTGACAGTGCACTTTAAATGGAATAACTGTGGGAACAGATGCTCACACATCAAGCTCTCAGCCTTACATACAGCTAAAGTTTACTTTCAGGCTTGGGAAGTTGATTTTCAGGCCTGTAGGGAATCTCAATGGGCTGTGTGACAAGTGGTCACCTTGCAGGAAGCAGGATAAATTTGCATTTTAGTTCTATTAATTTCAGGTGGGGGTTTTTTGCCTTTTGAATGTAAAATGGAAGTTGATGTAATGATCATAGAGGATACCAGTCTGACAGCTCTGAAAACAAAACATTTCTGTTTATCAAGTTTCTTAATGTTCCTCACTTACAAACTGGAGAAAATCCCATCTGTGGGAATGAATTTTCCTCCCCAGGTGTTTTTTCTTTTCTGATTTGTGTTTATGGCTAACCAGGAATGCACTTTTGATCTGCCTTTCTGTTCTCTTTTGCTTATTGGAATTAAAAAAATAGTTATATAAACTAATCTCATGGATGCTTCTGTGCATGTAGATGATATTCAATAGGTTTAGTTTTGAGCCACTCTTTTCAGACATAGTGTCAGTACCAATTTTGTATTCTGGTCTTTGAATTGTTCTAGATCAATCTGATGGATTTCACAGTGATTTAGGACAGATATGTGCAGTTTTGTTGGTTGCTTCAGAATTTTTTCTCAAATAGCCAGGGCAAAAGAAGAGGTCAATGACTTCCACAGTAAGTGAGAGGCTTTTTGACTAGATAGCTAAACATTTTCCTTACTCTAAGGGATTGGAAACAAGAAGATATAGTAATACCAAGTATGAGAATGAACCAATGTAAAATACCTTCAATTTCAGGCATACAAAGAGAAGATAATTAGTGGAGTAAACTTCTAAGTGAACTTGGACTGCTAGCAAATGAAAATTTTCTGAAAAATATTAATAACAGTCCTGTAATGATAAATCCTATTGTACCCTGAATACAATGCTTTCCTCAAAAATTCTATTATATATAGCTAGAGGGGCTGCAAAAAAGTTTTCTGAAGAGCTGTGTGTCAGGATTTTGACCCATCTGTTTGGCTCCTCAAGGGACACTGTGGATTGCTCTGAGCAGGTGGCCATGGATTCCTGTTCCCTTAACCTCTCGAGACATTTTCCATTTGCCTCTCTAGGAGTGGTTGACTGCATCTGCATGCAGTGTGGTAGTCCTCACCCAGATCCCATGTTCCCCAGGGAGAGCTGTCAAAACAGTGTCCTCAATTGCTGTTGGACACCGGAAAGGTAAACAAAGGTGATGGAGCTTGCATTTTACATGTTTCCAAAATGAAGGCTTGGAGAAAATGATCTTGCCAAAGTTGTGCTGGTAGCTAAAGCACTCCCAGCTATCAGAATATGCTTGGTGTGGATTTGCACTGGACAGTAAAAGTTCTTTCCCTGCTTCACGTTGCCAATACGGAGATGTACGTTTGTGTTATCTGTCTTGCTACCTCTGGTTTTGTCCAAAGTTATAGCAATTAATAATGAAAAAGGGAGACGTTTCAACCACATGTACGCTTGTAGACCAGTGGAAAAAGAATATGAAATTGCTGCCCTCAGGGAAAAGAATATGAAGTACCAGAGAAAGTCTCAAGCAAAAGAAATATCTTTCACTGAAGGGAAAAAAGACAGAACAAATCACAAATGCAAGAGACTGATGCTGAAAGTAAAGTTGCCAAAATTTCATTTGAAAATCTGATATCTTATAAACTTATATAAGATATCAGTTCTTATGTACCTTATAACATCTTTACCATTTATGGAATCTTCATAATTACAAATATTAGTAGCATTGGGATAAGACAGAGGAGTTTGAGGCAGAGTTCAGGGACAGGGATGTGGAATAAAACCAGACACAATTTGAGTCTTTTTCCAGTGAAATGGTGTGCACTGCTTCAAACTACTGCTGTACCAATTAATGTGTTTTCTAAAACACTCTGACATACTTTGAAAATCTGGAAGTCAGAAGGGTTATAGATAACTCATGTTAAAATATTTTGCAGATGTTGCTGACAAAATTATGTTTTTTTTCCCATTTCTGAAACGTGTTTGTAGATGCTTTAATTAGATCATATTTTTCCCTGAGAATTTCATTTCCTTTAAGGCTTCTGTTCTATGTAGTTAGATATATTCTGCAGGCCATTAAAATATCTAGCAGTTAAGATAGATTATGAGCTTCTATTCTTAGAATGACTAGAGTAAATGTACTCTTTGCCATCTTCTCTTAACCTGAATGATGGCAAGTACTAATTTTTGTTCTGGGGTCATTGCTCATCCATTGGTTCCATCACCTCACCCCTGTCATTTATATGGAATGGAACAGATAAATAACAAGTGTATATTTAGTTAAGACATAAATAAAAACTTCATCTCCTATAGATAACTCATCCTGCAGCACAGTTTCAGTTGCTTGTAGTGAGGGCTATCAGGCTTTCAGCTCTCTCATCTTCTGTTTCTTCCTTACCTTAAAAACAAAACTCACCAAACTGACTTCAGAACAAATAGAGAAGAGCTAAGCTACTGTGATTCTGCAACTAGCCTTGTTCCAGATTAAGTTTTGAAGTATTGCTAAACATTAAGATTTTGCTTTGTCAGTCCTTTCTTCATTCTAACGTAGATTTCATTTTTATTCTAGGTTCTCAGTAGCCTTTACACACAGGAGTTTGGTTTTTTTTCTTAACACCCTCCATGTGCTAAACAGCATTTGTTGTGTAAGACCCATCTCACCTTCACTGAATGGCACTTACAGTTCAGTACTGCTGTTGTTCTGGAAGGCCCACAAACCATTCTGAGGCACAAACCTATTTGTTGTCACATTCTGTGCCTGCATTTCAAATGTGTAGAATTTTGTTGATTTTGTTTCATAACTATCTTTTCCTGCCTTGGAGCTTATCCCCGAGAGTCTCTCTGTATGAATTTCCAGCCACCAAAAGTAGAGTTCAGTGTCTTTGAAAAGAATAAAAAAGTATCAAAGGGACCTGGTGCCTAAATTACAATACAGGCTTTCCATTACAAATTAAATTTCTTGGAGAGGAATAGGGACAGTATCATTTTAACACAGGTTGTTTGTCTGTCTTCCTTAGAGATTTTAGTAATGTCTTATTTCTCTGCTTAGATCACAGTTTCCTTAGACAGAGAACCATAAAGTTGAATTTATAGGATAATTCAGTCCAATTGTTATGGTTTTTGTTCAGTAGTCATTAAAATAAACACACTTGTAGGCTTTATTTTAATGTGAGAAGTATTTGTGTATTTTGTTAAATTAAAAGCTTGATTTGTCACTGTCTTCTAAAGTTTATTTTCTACTTTAGTTTTTATTTTCTTGAAATTCAAATACTTATTAGTAGGACTCATTTTGTGTTGTAGTGATTTTTTTCGTCTGTGAAAGAGCTACTATAGAAAAACACTGAGGATATCTAAGCTGTATTGTAACCTCATGTTGATAATTAAAATTTGTTTTTAAATATGGAATTTTCTATAGTTGCAATGGGCAGAATGATGTTGTGGTGCCTAGGAACAGTGCCATGCATTATTTCCACTGAAGCTTCTTTGTCATCTTTTTGTCTGCTCTTTCAGCTTTGGGGTGGGGTCTTTCTGTAGTTCTTCTTGTTTAGCTACAGCATTTAGTTTGGAAAGGCTTAGAATCCTTTTCCAGTTTCCTTTTTTGGTTTGGGATGAAGCTGTTGACAGAAACAAGTACCTGGGGAATGCCTCTGACTTGGCCTCACCCTGCACAGCAGTGGTTAAGCATTATTATTTGCTTTTGTTGCTTGGATTAGCCCTCAGTCCAGAAATGGCTTTTCTTCTAGTCTAGTGGAACTTTTCTTTTTTTAATAATGTTTGAAATTGCAGCTCTTGAAATTGCTATGCTCATGGAATCCCTTCACTCTTGTGCTGTTGGACATTTCCATGGAGGTTTTAGCACCAGCAGGGTTTCCCCTCACAGAAACCATCCTGCACTTTGGTAACAAACCTTGTTTATGAATTTGCACAGTTATTTTATTGTAGATGTGATCTTGCTAGAGATGAAATTCAAACTTGCCAGGTTGTCTGAATCCCTTGTAGACCTTTCATGCTTCTGAAATGGAGTTTCTTTGGAAAAGATCAGTCTTTTAGCAGGGTCACTGTGATGACAGTTTATATAGCAAGGGAAAAGAGGACAAAATATGGTATTATGTTGCAAAAGCAATACATCTTAGTTATTTTGGAAGGGGCAGTCACTTGTGTATTTCCTGGATTTTCAGATTTCAGTGATGATGAACTCAAATTTTATGTGCTTCCTCACTGGACTTTGTCCCTTGAGCTGACTCTTAAACCAGTCATCTGTGGGGTTTTTTTATTCTGCAGACTATTTGGAGGAAAATAGGATAACATGGAAGTCCAATATCAATGTCAATCCTTTTTGTTATTGCTCTGAAAAGAATTTGAGAGATTCCTCATTAGAATTCAGAAATCCAGAAGAATCTGCATTTGACTGTAGATTTGTTTTACTGCTCTTGAAAATTTGTCAAAAAATTTTGTTACCCTTTTTCATATTTCTCATCATTTCAGGAAACTACAAAACTTTTCATATTTCTGTCTCCCCTGTTAATTACAAACAAACAGAAACAAAAACCACAGAAAACCCCAAACAAACAAAAACCAAACCAAAGTCCTCAGTACTTCTCCTTAAAAGAAGTTCTGTTGTGTCTATACACGAGGCACAGGAAGCTTATTTAGGATTACATTCTTTTCCAGTCTATTCACTTTTGAGCTGTCTCTCTGGGGAGGCTTAGCCTCAGGCATTTATGACACTGATACTGAGCTGTGTGACATAGGGGAATATTTCCCCCCTAACATTAATCCAGCTCTTAGGAGACAGAGCTTGGAGTTTGCAGCAGTGCCTCATCCCTTGGCAGTTCTGGAGTTCACTTTTGCACTGGAAACTTCCAGGTGTAGGAGCACTGTAGGTCTGTACAAAACCTCTGGAGCTGTAGCTTGGGCAGCCTCCAGGTGATATGGTTCAATCTGTTAGAATCAAATGCTTCTTTCAATCGTTGTACTCTTAGTAATTCTCTGGTGCAGGAGTGTTTTAACATATTGAATGGTGATCTATGCTCTCATGCTTCCATCATACAAATAATAAAATCCTTTGAAATACCTGGATGTTGGCCAAAATTACTTTGTAATGAAATGGGAAAAAAGGTGAAATTTCTGTATTAGAATATATAAAGTATAACAAATTTTTATAAGTAGATTTTTCTTAGCTTTTATGAAATGTATTTCATTATTTTTATGTGTGGATTTGGCAGAAGATGTTTAAAAGTTTCCAAGTATGATGGGTGCTTACATATTCCTGAAACAGAACCATGCCTTTGGGGGACCAGGTTGTGTTCACTGGCCATACTCAAGTGCATTATCTCAGGTCTTCAGCTACATTGACTGTCAGTAGCATCTGTGCAACTTAGAAACAGTTTAAAAGAAAATAAATAATCACAGAACATACTTGAGTTTTGCCCTGGTATTAGTGAATGAAAAACCAGTGCCTGGAAGTCTTTGCTATTCAAACTGAACACTCACTGAATACTGAGCATGTAATTAAGCCCTGCACTTGTATCAGTTGTCTGGATTTCAGTGTGTTCAGGCAGGATCTCACCTGCTGATGTCAGCAATGTGCCCAAACAAAAAGATTTTCTTGGACTTTTCTGATCTCGAGTCTCTTGATGGAAAGGCAGGCATCAAGTTCTTTCATGATGCACAATGGTCTAAAAGGAAAGAAGTAAGACTTGGATATTTCACTGTAAACAAAGCCCTTAAAGCATTTTCTCAGGAGTGGTTCACAATCTGTAAATGTTGATCCTGTTGATCTCTACTAGTGGGCCTTCAAAACCACAGAAAGATGTTATATGCCTCCTAAATGTTATTTTGTTTCAGATCTTACAGTTACCTTCAAAAAAATCTGAGCTTTTCATCACAGATAATTTCAAAAGGGCTCTTTGGTTCAAGTGCCCATTCAAGTCATTCTGAGTTTTATTGGTCTGTACCGTGAGGAAGGCTTGCAGGTTAAACATTTAGTTCAAGCTTAGATGGGCTTGACATTTCTGCTATATTGCACAGAAGCACACTGAATTTAACAAGCAAACAGCACTGGGGCTGCACTGAATCATGTTCTTTTGTGTTATATAACATACAAACCTGGAACTCCATGGGAACTTCAGCCTGTGGTCCCTATTGCTAAAGCCCTTCAATTCAGGGTTTGG
>VYXD01018775.1:1371512-1420708 GCA_013397195.1 Hylia prasina | reverse complement strand
TTTGGTTTTTTTTCCTAATGGCAAAGGCAGAAAAGATAGGCTTGCTGTCTCTGGAACTATTTCTACTCCTTTGTCAAAGTTTGCAGAGCCATTGATCATGACATTTGAACACAGAATTATTAGGCAATTATCTCAGTAGTAGCCTTAGTGAATATAATGGGGTTTTCCTTTTATAAATGGAAATTTCACTACAGACGTGAGTGAAGTAAGATCATCCAAAGCAGGAGTAGGAGAAGGATGATCTCTCATTTCGTATCTACTCCCATCTCCTAGGAATTCTGTGAATCTCAGAAAACCTTTAGGATTTGTGGGCCAAATCACTCTGCCTGAAACAAGGCCTTTGAAATAATTTGGACTGATTGTCATAGTAATTTGTGTCAATCTGCCCCTACATATTAGAGTTATAACTATTTCTCCGATTCTTTAATTTATTCAAGTGTAAAATCATGAGAAATTCAGGCTGGAAAAGCATGTATGATATTTGAAATAATTCTTCTTAGGCTAGTTTCCGAGGGGCTTTTCCTCCTATAACTGATATTTGTGTCTGGTGTTTTAATTGTATTTTTAAATATTTAAAACTTACGTAATGATTGTAGTGGTTGAGAAAATAATGTGTCCTTCTTACAGATGGCCACTCAGGTATTGCTGCCACTGAAATGGGAAATCTGATGGCGTTGTCAGCAAGGCAGCTGTCAGTACCAGGACAAAATAATTCCTCTTTGCAATGGCACAGTCTCTGCATGCAGCGTTAACTGGTGATATTAAAACAGATTTGTCAACAAACTATAACATCATTTAACCTGAAGATGAGATGCCAGCTACACCTTTGGTTGTTAGTGAGCTGCATTATGAGATAAATCCAACTTATTGTCTATTAAGTTCACAAAGCACAGATAAGTGTAAATAGAGTGCAATTCAGTCTTTAAAATATTGTGTCTTGAAGAAAAACTGTGATATCATTTAAAATTTCAACTTAAACTCTCTCTTTTAAAAATACTGGCTGAGCTGGAAATGCCAAGGCTGGTTGAGCTGGAAATGCCCAAGGCTTCTTAATTCTTTGATTACAGAATTTTCTCTCATTTGTTTACCACGCTTTTTAGTTCTTCCTCGTGTTTCTCAAAGGAAAAGGTATGTAAATACCTAAGTGCAGTAATAACATTTTTTTCCTTGCATTTGAAGTGACTGTGGGTAATTCATTCCATTCTGTTACATCCTGAAACTTAAATGCCTTTTTTAAGGTCTGTAGAAAGCAATTATAAAGCTGGTAACTTTGAACTATTGAACTGCATGCCCCAGTGCTGTTGGCAATACTAAAAATGGGAATATTAGATTAAATTTTTTCAAGCAGAAAGTTCTAATAACTCAAGTAATAATATTCATTAACTTCTATTTACACCATTTTAATCTGAATCCACATTGTATGTTTGTTTTATTTTTTTTTTCCGGAAAACCACGAAAGGTTAGCTGAAGGCCCATTTCACAGTGTGTGCTAATTCCGAGGTGATATAAATGATGGCTGAATTATCCCGGGGGGTAACGCAGCAGTGCAGGGTTTAATTGGAAGGGGTGGGGCACGGGAGTCATTGCTGGGGTGGGCTGGCCGTGACTAGGCTCTGCTCTGTCACAGGGCTGCGGGCACAGGGTGGAGCCCCTGAGAGGATGGAGGTGGTAGCAAGGCGTTAAAATGTTCCTAAAATCATGGGAATGGTATACAATTTATTCAGGGGGAGAGAGAGTGGAAAGAAAGGTTGGGCCTGGGAGGACCTGGGAAGAGAGCTAGGCCTTGAGAACAGAACGTTCAGCTTTGTTTTACTAGATCATGTACAACTGCACTTGCATAATCATCATATGATAAATGATATGATTGTTAAATGTAATGTTTGCTGATAATTAAAAATAAGAATCATGAGAATAATCAGCACCAAGAATCATGAGACAGGATGTTTTGGGGTCTGGTGAATTCATGGTTGGGTGAAATCAATGCATACAATAGAACAATATGGGTTTAATAATTAATATACAGTTATATAATGGAAAGGGTATAAAACATGTTCATTTCAAAGCTAATGTCAGAGTCAGATTTGGGTCTGTGCCCCTGATTCCCAGAGCTCTTCAATAAAAGCACCTGCATATAATCATTCTGCGATTGTTTGTTTCAACGCTAACAGAGGGATGAGGCAGCCAAGCATTGCCTGTGCTGCCTGAAGTTGGAAATCAGGAGAGGAGTGGCCCCACAGTTGCCCGGAGATGTTTGCCCTACCTCCCCTGGAAGATAACCAAAGGCTCAAGTTGCTATGAGGAAAAAGAGGGTTTATGTCATGAGAGATAAAATCAGTAGAAGAGGCTGTTGAAAATGACAGCTTGAGATTTATTTCAGTAAGGTCTGAACTTCTCAAGTTGTTTGAGTCTGTGACCAATCTCGTTTCTGTTCAGTGCAAAGTGTTCAGATCTGTCCTGGAATGAGTTAAAACCTTTCTGACTGCCAAGGCTTTGGGCATGGTGCCTGGCAGGAAACTCTCTCTGCTCAGGAACTGATAACAGTTCGGGATTTGCAAAAGAGAAGACAAAAGACTTAAATGCTGCTTTCTTGGCATCCTTTAAGAGAAAACAGCGGGGGAAGAAGAGCAGCACTGCAGATGTGAGCAGAGATAAGGGTATCCAGGTTAAACCTGCAGCTTCTTTATTAACACAGGTGTGCAGAAGCTGATATGTATATATTACATAGCTGCATGAAAAGAGTGAGTACCATGGTTCTGAGATGTGATCTTATTAATTTTGCTTTCTTAATAGATTTGTTAGAAAATGGCTCGTGCTTTTGCTTGGCTACTTAGCACCAGTATTGTCATGGTTTAGGCTCACAGTAATGGAGATTCATGTGGGATAAAGTAAATGAAGCTGCTTTTCATTGCCATTATCATTATTTAAAAGGCTTTTCACTGATCCTGCTATCAGGGCCACAGATCAGCACACCTCTAAAAAGTGATCAAAGTGCAATGTCCTGGAGAATGTGTCTGCCCAAACCACTCTTCTATTAACAGCCAATAAAAAAAAAAAAAAAAAAAAAAAAAAAAAAGAAAAAAGTTTGGAATTATCATTAGTAAGACTCCTGCTTTAATAATGGTATTGTAACTTACTGTGATTTTTTTTTCCTCACTCGTTTTTTTGAATTTCTTTTCTCCTGGCTTTAGTGAATATAGCTGCTGTAATTACAGCTAAAGCCATTTCACTTGGTTGCTGTGCTTGCTGTGGTTCCAACAGTCTCACAGATTTCTTGGCCGCAAGGAGTGGCTTCAAAGATTCCTTCAGACTGCAGTTGATCTCATTGTCATGCTTTTATGCATCACAGGCTGTATTGTTTTTAATCAGGCATGACTACACTGATAGGTGCAATTCTCTGATTTAGGTAGTGCCACTTAAAAAACAAAAATCACTTAGCCAGAGCCTGGGTAGGTGGGGTTTTTTGGGTTTGTTTTTTTTTGTTGTTGTTGTTGTTCCTGATCCCCTTGTGTCCAGATGACAATGCCTCTCAATGTGAAATGTTTCTGAACTGTGCCATTTATTGTTATGTTTCTCCTCATTCATTGGGTGTTGTGGTAGGAACTTGCTGGCTTCCATTTCATAGCATACAGCATTGTTTTTGTGTCCTGTAATGTACAGTTTCAGGGCAACTGCTGCATGGGTGGCTTTGCTACCTCCTACTGACTCCTAATGCCTTGTGGTGTGTTACATTTCTGGGTGTGTGAGCTTGCTGGCCACTTTTCTGACTCAGGTGTGCTTATCAAGGGCTGATAAATACTTGGGGTTTGATGGCTGATCAGTTCTTATTTTTCATGATTTTTGCTTTGGGTTCAGCCCCATTGAGATTTCATCCTTCACTGTCATGTCTATCTGTGAAAATAGTCTTTGCCTGTCAAACATGCCCAGGTTACTCACTCATTCATTACCTCAGGGAGTCCCTGTTTTCCTTTGTAGACTTTTTTTTTTTTTTTTTTTTTTCTCCCATAGAGGTACTTGGCTTTGGGAAGCAATATGTTTCAACCAGCTCTCCAGCTGTCTGCTTTTTTACCCAGTGCTGGAAAATAAGCATCTGTCTGGCTGCAGACTCCTCACCTGGATCTGCACTGCCAGTCACCAAGTTCCTTATTTCACACCAGATGAATAGCAGACTTCTTGACTTATTACTCAAGCCATCACAGGATTTTATCTGTTTGACCAGCTTCTTTTGTTCTTTAACACTGTGTATTTTCATAAAATAGACTGTTAGCAGTAACAGAAATAGAATCAAAAGAGAAGAAATCTCAGACCTTGGGATTCAAGCCTGAGATTTTTCTAAGTAGCTTTGCTAAGGAGGAGCAATCATTTATTTTTATACCTGTTCTTCAGAGACACTGCATCCTGCTGTGCATAGCTATTATGTGATAGTCACAAATAAGTCAAGGAGGAAAATTCTTGCAGCTTGTCTTAAGGACAGCCTGGATCAAACTTTATTTTTCTTTGAAAACGTAAGCAGAAGGATTGTGCGATGATGTGACAGCCTAAGTGATGTCTGAAAATTGTCAGGGTAGATGTAGGAGAAATGGGTATGGCACGTCTTAGGAAAAATATTGTGGAAAACAAAGGATGTAGGGAAGGGTTTGCTGAGAAAAAGGACTGGAAGTTATAGTGAAGCAGGTGTTTGGTGTTGAGTTCATACTTCTCTCAAAGAAATGAGCTAGGAACAAATGTTTGTGATTCAGAAAGTCACTCTCACCAGGCTGCTCCAAAACAGCCCTTTTTTGGGGCAAGTCAGAGCTTCCCATTCTTGCACTATGACTAGCAGTGGTTTGTAAACCTCCATTTCTAATAAACTTGCACCTTTCTGGCATCATCTGCTGTGCCCCCATCCCTTGATATTGTGCCTATTGAAAGAGAAAGGAGATTGAATATTAATTTCATTTGGTTTTGGAAATTTGATTATATTCCCCAAATCTTAATGGGATAAAAACGTGGAACCAGTGATTAAATGGAAGGAAGACATGCCAGTGTGGTTGCACAGGAGTTATTTCTAGGGTTGATATATTTTGGAAGTAGCAGTTGCACAACAGGAAACAATGGCTGAGTAATTGAAACCTTGTTGAGTAATAGAGCAAAATTTTGTCCCAGAATCCCACAGAAGTAGATTTTTAGATTCAGATATAATTGCAGAAAAGTAGATGCCAATGGCTTGGTGTTTCCTATTGAAATGGAGCTGGTGTCCCAATTTGCTAGAAAGGCTGGGATAAGAAATAAATAATCTGTTGGCTGCAGCTTGATGTCTTAATAAGAATCTCAGAAGATGAAATAAAGGATTTCAGTATGTGAATTTTCAGATGCACAAGCATTTTCACTAGTTTCTGCAGGACTGTTCCCTTGACGTACCTTTGAAGTTAATAGGTTTTGTGTGTGGAATAAAGCACAGAGTACAGCATCCAGGAAAACCGCAGAGAATAGAGAGAAAACAATTCATAAATCCCAAACAGGCTTGAAAAGACAATTGGCACAGACAGCAGTACAACTATTGCCCAGTTACTCCATCCTATGGTTGAAGATTTGGTTTCTGGTGTTGTTAGCTGTCTCTTATCAGCAGCATATTATTTTTCAAACAAGGGTAATACCATAACATCTGCAAAATATACTCAGAGTTCAAGAGGGGAAGAGAGGGTGGAAAAAAAGACTCTCAGCTAGAAATTAGGGAATGGAAGACCATATCCGAACAGCAAGTTGGAAAGGAGTTTAGGAGCTGGATGAAGAACATTCAAAAACCATGTTTCTAAAAATAACTTTGTTTTCTTTTTACTGGATTCACCAAATGGATAAATTGTTATTTTGGCTTGTGAATGTATGACACAAACCCAATTGAAGTTTTAGGCAAGTGGACCATAGAACAAGTTCTGTGTATGGTCCTGTGAAGCATTATGTTGTATTTTTATAAGCTTCCATTATATTTAATTCAATTTTTAACTCCTGTGCATAACAGGTTGTCTACCTTGTGGATTTTCAGTGTGGCCACGTATTTCTGTCTCAAATTTATTCATTCCACCATTTGTGTGGTGATATATGAGACCAAATCTGCACTAATTTGCCCTGGGAAATCATGAAAGAATGGCACACCTACAACAGCTCCTTTGTTTCTTTCTCTTGAGAGAAAGATACTCTTGAGTGAAACACAAATGTTTAAGACTGTTTCATCCATACATACAAATATCTTCCTCACTGACTGCAGAACCGTAGTTTTACAGCAAGGAAGGAAAAATCAATCTTCTTGACCAATAAGAGCTTCTAAGTTTGTAAGTTTAGCATTTGAAGTGCCATGGTCACACTATATTCTGTTCTAGTGATCATGCACTTTTTATAAATTGAACTTTAATTTTTGATGGGTTATTTCTTAAATATTTCAAGTTCCTTACCCATGCTAAGATGATTCAACTTCATTTCTATCAAGAATTGCTGGCAGTATAAAATAAGATATAAGAATCATTCTGCCTTGAAACTTTGCTAATATATCTTCATAACCAAATGCTCCCAGGCCTTGGTCACATCTCATTAAAGCTGTGGTTGCACAATAAAGTTACACATTACTCTAGTAAGTATCAGGGATGTCACTGAGCAAAGTATTCTTGCAGCAGCTCTTCATTGTCGTTTTCATCTCCGTTTCAAAAGGGTCTGGCTTTTCCCCCAGAGAGTTGGAAGGGAAATGCAGCAATGTAATCCAATAATTTATTGTGTTTTGGAACAAATACAACACAGTAACTGGTAAACTGCTTCAAGGAGCAAAATGCTTCTAAGTTTTCAAACTTCAGGTGACTGTCAACTAGCCTTACTAGCAGCAACAAACTTGCATTTTGACAAGTTGAATTTAGTCTTGGCTATGAACATTTCAGCTGCATAAGATGCATCAGCTTCAAATGGATTTTTCTTTTTTTTAGGTAACACTAGATAGGATTTTTACAGCTTTTTCTTTATAGTTATTTATAGTTATTTACGTTATTTATAGTTCTATATTTATCTTTATATATCTTTATACAATTTGAATACTGATGTTCAGAAAAAGGATTTATCTTTAATGGGATGTTGCCATTAGGAGACAGTGGTAACAATGGGCTTTTGATCAATGAGCTTTATTTACTTTTTTTTTTGCCATTCAGAGACCTAAAGGCTAACAGAATATACATGTTAAATATATGTTTAAAATGCACCAAACATGATCTTAAGGGTTTGCCAGGCTACAATATAGTAGTAAGCAAGGTATGTGGTGCTGTGGTTCATTGAGCTCTAATTATTTCAAACAGTTATTGATTGGACAAAATAAGACTCTGCTCTGGTTCTGTTAATAAATATTGGAGACTGTGGGTTCAGTTGTTAAACAAGCTCTTTAAATGATTCTTGTCAAGTCCGGATAGGTAATTGAAGGAACTGAATCATTTCCAGGCATGATGGCAAAAGAAAGAAGCATCTTGGTGAGGGGTAGATGACAGTGGGAAAATCTGACCTTTCTGATGGATATATCAACAGAGATCCCCTGGCTTCAGTGATACTGAATAGGTTTTCCATCAGTTTCAGATAGAGATTTATCAGCAATCACTAAAATAATTCTGTTTGCTGAATCACTTTCTTCCTTTCTCAGATTATTTTTTTACCCTCTATACATGTTGGGTATAAATCACTAACAGGTCAAGTGTAACTTGACTTGCACTTGACTCTATGAGTCAAGGATGTACTTCCATCTTCTCATGGTTTTGCATGTTAATGAACCTATCGCGCTCTTTTTTTTTTTTGATAACTCTTTATTGAATAGCTTAAACATATTGCTGCTGCTTTCTCAAACTAAATAATTAGTTCTGCAATATTTTTTCATTGACATGTGACCAAGAACTCTCTGCTGTTTCAGTCTGGAAATACTAGGGCAGTTTGTTACAGATACCCTATGGTGGTAGAAATATATTTACATTAAGTAGGCATTTACAAATGAAATGCCACCGACATTCTGCTTTTTTAGCACCATCCTCATACAACTCATTAATTTAGAAGCCTTATACATCTTGGAAAGAGAAAGGAAACAAACGTTTTGATTTAGAGATCAGAATAAAGTCAGCCATGCCACTGATGTGATAGGAGAGGAGACACAGCTGGGAGACAGCCTGAGAGGAGAGCTTTTTTGGATCTTCTCTTGAGAAAGCAGTGGTGGCAGGAGGACATCTCCAATACCTGCACACAAATGCATGCAATGCAAGGAGCAAACAAAGGGAACTGGGAATCTGTGCACAACTGCAGAACTGTGATGACAAAAATGTGGAGCTGTGGCTTGTCTGGCTGCAGTGCTGCCATGGATGGACACAGACTCCTTGGGCAATGCAGCTGTGCCTGCTGCACAGGGGAGAGCCAAGGGGTTCACCAAGAGATGCAGAGACACTAAGGCTGACTTCCAGTCATCTGAGAGTGCTTGAGAGGTGGATAACGTTCTTGGAAGGCCACTATGGTCTTTGGAATGTCTGGAGGTTAGAGCAGTTTCCTGACACTAAGAAAGGCAAACATTGGATAGAGAGAAAACTGAGCCAGGATCTTACCGGCAACTTCTATTCATCAAAAAAAAAAAAAAAAAAAAAGGGAAATCTCACCAGAATATACTAAAAGTTCTTGTTACAGCATGATCAACACTGGCACAAGCTCCCCAGAGAGGTGGTGAATATCAATCCTTGCAGAATATCCACTGGGCAGAATCCCTGGTAGTCTGCTCTAGCTGGCCCTTACTACAGAAACCACTGGACATCTCTCCTAACTGGAATCAGTCTGTGTTTCTGTGCTGTCCAGAGGCCCAAGCAGATAAAACTTCACCATTTACCTTTTATTTTTGCCTTTTAAATAATTACTGTAATGATCTGTGATGTGCTCTGTCATACTTGCACACACTTTTTTGAACCAGAGAATTTATGTTTCATTCTAAACCCCTTGTTGAAAAAGAGGATTAATGTTTGGGGATTTAATAGTCTCCAGTTTAGCTGAACTCAGTAAATCTGTCTCTGGGCTGACAAAGCATTGGAGTGCCAACTGTTCCGGGACAGACAGAGTAATGACAGCATTGAATCTTTTTTCTTTAATATTGAGGAAGTATTGAAGAATTTAAATAGACAATGCAAAATCTTAACTAAATTATTAAAATAGTTTGCTGTTGATGTGCACAACAAATATCACTCTAATGAAATTTGGAAGCAATTTTAATGGAAGAAAAATTAACTAATGCCAGCAAGCTTTTTGATACGAGACTCATTTTATGAACAAGATGACATAAACTTCATTAGAGAGAACAAGCACAGAAATGTTTTTATGCAGGAACAAAATTCCCCATATAGCAGTTATAGTTATAAGCCAAAAATGCAGAAATTAGTAAGTTATATCACCTTGTAAATTGGTTCTTCAAACTTTGCTCCCAAGATCCTTCAGCCACCCCATTAAACTGGGGATTAGCAGGGAAATTCAAATAACAGTGAGGGATCAAATGTGGAATGGAGAATAAGCACAACTGGACATATGACTCACTACCATAAATTTGGGATTAACCAAGAGGCAATTCCTCAGTGGTCATTGTGATACATTAACAGTTTCTTTGTTGACTATGACAGGTTTAGAATGGATTATTGTCATTGGGTATATTTCAGAGCAAAAACAAATATATCAAGGTGCAGACCATTTTTACAGAAGGCGGTGTTTGAAAAGCAGTTGTTTTACTTTTTTGATTAATTTTTTGTCAGTTTACTTGACTTATTATATATTTGCCCTGGTTGTCTGATGCATAACTGGAGTGCAGATGAATATGTTCACATTGTGATGATCCAAACTGGCACCAGTGTAAGGTTTGCATTGATTTAAAATTAGAGGAAAAGCTATTTTAAGTGTTTCTGTAACAGAGCTGTTTTATTTATTTCTGTAGAGTTGGAATTGCTAGTCTTGGAAACATCAGTGGTTGCTGATTACTGACATTAAATGCTACCTTCAGGAAATGTCTTTTTTTCTTCAAAGTATAAGGAAGATGCCTAAGAAATAATAATTACATAGGTCCAAAAGTACATTTTTTTTTTCCCAATACTAAGCCATGGGAGAACAATGGCTTCATATTCTGCACAGAAAAATCAGCACTCAAATGGGTAGGAAACTTTGCTGTTAATTCATATGGTGCTAATCTTACCTAATTTAAAAGGCTTGTTCAACAAACAACATAACTAGTATCTTTTATTGTCTCATTATCTCAAAATAATCCTGGGCTGTATGAATTTGCTGGATTAATTCTGCAGTAGCCACACATCCCATCACAGAGACTTGGGAATTTCTGAAACAGGATTTCAAATTCAGAACATCACACTTCCTCTTAAAAAATGATTTGGATTCTGGTAGACTTGTAGGAATTTTAAGATAAGGAAATACAAACTCCTGGGCCTCTGAGCAAACTTGATTTCCTTGTTCATTGAAATCAATAGTAAGAGTTACAATCTGCAGACTAAGTATATTGTGGTGTTATAAACCTAATGGCATCTAATTTTGCTAAGTACATACCAAAACTGTAAAAATAATTCACACAACTGTCAAGTGCCTCATAAAATGGGTAGTAGGGAAGCTGCGTGGAAGCCAGACAAATAACACCCAGCATAAAAAGCAGGGTTGGATACTGAATCTTTTGAGGCTTGAGGAAAGCAATTCCCAGACTCTTCCATAATCCTTCCTCACTCCCTGTGACTCTTCTGAAATTCTGCAAAAGAATGAAAAATATCATGGTAGTAAGCATGCATTTCCTTGCATAGGAGATGCAGTTTTACCTGGTCTTTCAGTAAATAAATTATTTTTAATAGTTCAGATTAAAAACCCTGTAATTGTGGTGGTTGGTCTTGTCAACAGTGATAGGATTGAATTGGAAGCTCCATAAAATTTCTCTGTACATAGAGCTGAAGAGAAGATTCCATAGCATTAATGCAATATCTCTGCAGAGATTAAATACAACTTTTGTTATCCACAGGTGCTACAGTATCATATTTCAGAAGTGTGTAAGTTTTTGTGAAACCCCTTCTCTGCTCAGCCATTTCACTAATTATGACCATGCTGAATAAGCTTATTGCTTTTCTAGAGTTCATGTGGAAGTTAATTTTTGCTACTTGCTCTGACTACCTGCATTTTTATTTCCCAGCTGTTTAGTTCAGGAAATTGACTTACAGTGAGAGGCAAATAAGGGAAAAAATATTTTTTTTTCCCTCATAATGGATGAATCTGAAGCTAAACAGAAATTCAGTGTTTCAACTGATGTAGCTGTAGAAGTTTATGTACTGGATAACTTTGGTTGTCTAAATGTGCCAGCTCTTGACAAGAAACAGGCAATTTTGGAGCAAGCATGATTTTATAAGTGTGTACTTTGCAGTGGTTTCTTGCTTTCCTTTTGTATTGTCTTCAAAATAGTTGCTCTTGTCTTAGAGGACACTTAAATAATATACCTTTGGATGAGCAAGCTGTGAAAGTAGAAACATACCTAAGAGCCAGCTGAAAAGATAAATAAGCATGATGAAAATTGTAACAATATTTTGAGCAAGAATGTGCATGTTGGCTTGAAATACTTTGAAATAGAATAAAGCACAGAATGGCAATAAAAGCCTGCAACTGCACTGAGTTTGTTCTGGAATTCAGTTAGCTAAGGAAATTTGAAATAAAAAGATAAGGCTTAAAAATTGGAAGGAAACTTTTAAAGAGAGTTTGTGGGTTTATTAAAGTTCAATCATGAGCCAATTAATGTATAAAAGGTACAAGCTGTTTTTATTTTATTTGATAAAGCATCTAGCATTCTGTTCACCCTCAGGGCACAATAGTGTGACAGGCTGCTTTGTTCACCACAAAAACTTGCTTTTTCTCTCTGCTTTTAAAACCTGTGATTAAAATATTTGCAGCACTAGCTTGTTTTAACAAAAGCCATTTATAAACAGCTTGCAGTGCACTTCAGTGCTTGACTCCACCTGTGAAGAAGAAGTATAAACAATAATTTTTTTTCTTAAAATCAGCATTTTGGCATTAAAAATTCTTTGTACTAATAGGTTCATGAGGGGATAGTTTAATTAGAAACTATAATAAAATTGTCTAGGTTAGAGTTTTGGATTTAGACTTGCATTAGACTTTTAAATTTCTATCTTACCACATTTTTGTTTGGAAGAAAAATAAAATCTATTCCCTGAGACCTACTGTTAATTTTTGCTGTTGTTTGCAGAGCTGTGCTTTTAGCACAAAATGGTGTTTAATTTCCCTCTGAAAATATGATTAATTTTTTATTACATATTATTGGATGAAATTTCTGCAACCCCAAATATCTTCTGTAATCCTTATAAGCAGTTAGGGATGGGGAGAGCAGGTAAAATTTTGGATCCACTGCCATTACCAAATTGCAGTCTTTCCACAATGAATTTGGTTTTACTAGTCTGGGAAGCTTCTTCATTTTTGAGAACTTACAATTTCTCAAGGAAAGCAGATTTTCAGTAACAAATCTGGCAGAAAATGGAGAATTTATGAAAAGTAAACCTTACATTGTGTGTTGCATATCCTGAGGTACCTATTTTTTGTGTTTGTATGGGATTCATCTTTAAAATGAATCTCCTGAAAATAAACATCTTAATTTACTGTGTACAGTGCTCTTAGAATCTGTTTCTCACCTGCTTTGTTGTGGCAGAATTACTGGAGGATGGGTATGGATTTAGTTTCTCTCTTGGTCTGTAAATAGCACCAGTGGGTATAGATGAACTAGAAAAGAAATATGTAAGAGAAGGTTGTGTACATTCATTTGATATTTGAAGGTAGGAGGTAATTTATAGATGAGAATCGTGACTGAATAAGAAAAAGATAGCAAATTTGGGCTCAGCCCTTAGGTATGAAATTTTACTTGCTGCTTAGTGTGTTGAAATAGTACATAATGTTAAAATTGATTGTGAAAATTTTGGGGTATTTTAATGAATATAACGTTATTTCTGGACTACCAATGAACTTTATATGTCTAGGCACCTATTAGCAAGGTATCTAAAGTTTGAAATTACCCTTGTTGTTTGGAAAAAATAAATCAGAGCAGCTATTTGAGCCTGCAAAGGAGCCAATAGCCACCATATGAATTAAAAATCTGATTAGAATGGTACTGCAGGCAGTTTACTTAGCAACTGACAGTTTGGGTGTGTAGGGTGAAAGATGAATGAACTAGATTGTTACAGGGTAGAAAACACCTCTGTTAATTGGAACTTAGGCTTCTGAATGAGATGTGTAATACAAGGGCAGTTTGGGAACATATAGTGCTTTGTGCCTGTGAAATTCCTGGACTCCAGTGCATACAGGGAAGTTTTACATATTGCCAGTTTTCTGATAGTAGTACAAAAGCATAATTATTCCTTTCAAAAATCACTTGGCAAAAAGACAGCAGGAAATGCTAAGCTAAGTAAGAGTGGACTACTTTGTGGTTAAAGCAGATTTATTCATTATTGCTTTACAGACCCTGACAAACTGGAGGGTTTGGACATTTAAATTGTAGGATTGAAACAATTTACTTAGGCCTTTACTTTGTGTACCTGTTCTCCAGAAATGAGCAAGTTGAAATGCTACGTTTAAGATCACAAAAGAAGAAACCAGGAAATTCAGTGTTATAATGTAATTTCTGCTTTTGAGGAGTTCTATTGATAATTGTGGGAAAAGTGTTCCACAAAAAGTGTGTTTCAAAGGAAGAACAGAATTCTGTAATTCTGTACAGATCAAATTTGACACCTGATAATATGTGTTAATCAATTAACTGGTGTAGTAACAGTGTGACAATCTCCAGATGAGTTACTGTAAATTTAAAGATTTAGATTTAAAAGAACTTCAAATACATTTAAGAGTTAAATAGCAAATTTATGTTCTGTGATGACCATTTAATTTACCCAGGAGTGTGCTGGACTTTGTAATGTGGCATCTTGAGTGCCTACTAGGCCAGTTCAATACAATTATTTTCTCAGTAATTGAATTATTTTTTTTTATTTCATTGTATCTCTGGCTTGTTTTTCCTTCTATCAGGGCATGTCAATAATAGTAAAATTTATTTACTTTTTCATTCTCCTCTTCCACATATCTTCTATAAGAAATATGAAGTGCTTTTCCAAGTGTCTATTGCTGTACTTCTGAAGTGTTTTTCACATAATTTATTTTTTTTTGTTCAAGAAAAAATTATTTTTCCCCCAGACTAATGTTGCAAATATTCTCCAATCACTCAAGCTTAGTTTCTTGATATTCTCAATTCCAGAACAGTAGTAAGAAAGAAATACATCAAATATACTCCTCTTTTTTTCTTGCACAAAGAAAATCTCAAAGATAAACAGGTGAAAAAACCCCAAATCTTTTCCAAGCAGTACAAAGAAAACCCTGCTTTGAAAATAAGTTTTGAGCCTTTTTAAGCTTGGCTGCTGTGGCCCTGGAACAGGTGAAGGAAATTTTAGGCTTGGTATCGATATTTAGTTGAGCATAATCCCATGAAGACTGTGAACCTCCTTAATTCCATTTTTAGAAGGTGCAGTTCAGCTTGAGCCTCATAAACACTTAGAAGGAAGTAGAATTATGGATCTTTCACCTCCTTCCATGGTTTCTTCCTGAGAGGAATCCATCCAGGCTAGGCATTTTCCATGGGAAAATGAACAGAAGCATCACTAGTCAGAAAGCAATGGAATCATCCTTGTCTCCTCACGGGGAGTGGGCTGACAGAAAAGCAGCACATTTAAATTGGTCTTGCTTTGGGCACTCTGTTGAATGCAGGCTTCAGTTAAGATTTTTTTGCTTCTGTGTTCATGTCTGCACATCTCTGTGTCATCTCTACTTCAGCTACTCTATCAAAGTTCTCTTAAAGCAAGAGCTATCTGGCTGTGAATGGAGTTTGAACACTGAAGTTCTTGCTTTGCCTGTATGCATTTGCTAAACAATCCTTTCTAAAAAGGAATGAATAAAAAAACCCAACAAAACAAAAATTTCTGATGAAGACTTTATGCTTAATTAGGTAAATATGAAAAAAGAATATCCAAACCTAAAAAGCACAAGTTAATAAAACTGAAATTGGCTACAACCTTTATCTCAGTTAAATCCAGCATGAAAGTTGTTAGGGTTCCTAACTCGTGGTGTGTTTACACTCTAATCATTCTGAAAATATCTGAAAATTGTATATTAACAAATGATTTATGCATCAACTCTGAGAACGGATGCTCTGCAATGCTTTTAACAGCACAGGATGCAGCCAAATAGTAATTTTTAGGTGTCTCTGTGAGTTTTGTCAGCAGTGATCCCGAGTGACCTGCTCAGCCCTGGCACTGCTGGGGACAGGAGGGACTGAACTGGGTCAGGGTTGAGAGAGAAGGACAGGCTGATGTGTTTCCCTCAAAGGCAAAAGGGGACAAATTAGAGTTTTAATCAGTGATTCAGCCATGAGTCCTTGCTCAGCCTGTACCTGGAGTGTGCTTTCTAATCAGGGTTTCAGAAGGATGGAGGGAGAAGTGCCACGTGCTTTATCCAAGGGCTGGACAGTTCAGCAGTCTGTTCATCTGCCTGAGCAGGCTCTGGGCTTTATGAGTTCCTCTAAACTCTTGAACCAGCCACCTGAGAAACTGTGCACAGAAATCATCCTTTTCTCTAATTCAGGTGCTTACTCTTGCTTTTCTTCTCTCAAATGCTTCAGCAGAAAAATGGTGTTAATGTGTCCTATACATGTATGCCCTATATCTGTTACTGGGGCTTTTTTTAATGAGCAAATTATTCTTTTAATTATTCTTTTATTTTTTTAATGAGCAAATATTTCCTAGGATCTCACCATTTCTTAAGAATAAAATAATAATTTGTTATTGTAGTGCAAGAGAACATGAATATCTTCCAGTTCTTTGGCACTGGCTTAATTTACAGGGGAGTATTTCAAGAAACTACATAATTGAGAATCTTAAATGCAGATACAGGAAGAATTAATAGCTGGGCAGGTTAGTTACACCTGTCATGCACACAGATAAGCATTTGGCATGAATGTTTGATGGAGGGTTGTTTGCCAACCTTCTAAGAGTATTAGTGCCACAGCTGTTACCAAAGGAAGTAATTATCTATTCTCTGTGCTGCTGATAATCTTTCTTCTCTAGAGAAACGTTGGTAATTAACCCTGGGTGCTATTTCCACTGCCCACTCAATAGTATCCAATAGAGTCCTGTCTTTTAGGAAAATAGGTTTTTAAGTAGGATTCCTTGCTTAACAGTGTTTTTTGTCTCCTGACAGAAAAATCTCCTGTATTGGTGGGTAAATTTGCACTGGTTTCATGCATTAGAGAGTCTAAAAGACATTTTAGTGGCAGGATGTTTCCCCTTGTATAGTAGAATGAGAAAGGAGTAGCGGCCATGGATGGAGCTGGAATGCAAACACTCAGTGTCAGTTGTAAACATTATAGTTTTCATTCTGTTGGGGTTTTTTTCTCTTGAAGCATCAGTTTTCTTCACAAATCTCTTATTTGTAGAATTACAAAAAAAATCCCAGTGTTTCTTGTGATTTCACAAATATGTTCTGAGGAGTTTACAGTTGCTACAAAGTAGGCTGGCACCGCTGCTGCAAGAAGGTTTTTGTTTGGTTAAGGAATTTGAATACGTTGGATAAAGATGGAACCTGAGCTATGCTGTGTTACTCTTTAAGCAATGTGAGCTAGACCCTCTGGGGAAGGAGCAGTCCTCTGCTTCCTGCTGCTCACTCCATAGGCTCCAGGGTTTTTTATGCCTGCTGGGCTTGGACTGTGTTGTCCTAGTGCTGCTGCACTTCCTCAGCAGGGACCCAGAAACCTACTTGAGTGCTTGCATGGGAATCAACAGATCTGTTTATTTTCTTCTGGCTCTCAAATTTTAGCATCTTGAAAAAGAAAGACCTTCTTAACTGACTGTGGTTGAGTAGGGTAACAGCTCCAAACAAATATACCAGGACTGCTTATTGTAAGTGAGGGGCAAAATGGAGAGGAGCACTCAAATCATTTGCCAGTCCTGCTAGAAGTCATTAGGATGGCTGGTGCACTCAAATGGCTGTTTTCCCCAAAAGATCACGTGGGAGGAAAGGGTAACTGGACCCTCGAGCTGCTTTTCAGACAAGGCTTGGACTCTGAGGTGAAGGGAGCCCGAGCAGAGCCAAGATCTGCTCTGTACAGCCTGGAGTGCTGTGTATTCACTTCTGCTCTGCACCTTGGTGGCCTCAAAGCCAGGTTCTGGGAAGCCTGTCCTGATCTAAGGTTATCTCAGGGAAGAGCTGCACAGCTCAGTGCCAAGCAGCCTTCATCTCAATTAGAGTGTTGGCAGCATTTGTAAGGCTCTAGCAAGTGTATTAAAAGTTCTTCCTTCAATATTTTGTTCCGCGGGGTCTCTTTAGTGAGAAATATTCCTTCCATGTGAGTTGGTTGTGCCTTGAACTTGTGTTTTATGGCTAATGCTATAACAGACAACCACCTATCATTATTCATCTATTTTATTTAATTATTGATCCTTTCAACTTTGCAAGACTTAATTAGAATTTGCTGTATTGAACGAAACAAAAAAAAATTAAATTTGTTGAATTAGTAAATAACAGAGAATTAGAGGTAGTTTAGTGATTTAATTAACACAGCTTTATCCCAGCACACTAGTTAATGAAAGGCAAGCACTGGGCCATCTGGTACAGTTTCAGGAAATGTGGAAACAGAACTGCCTTATTTTTGTACTTTCCTCTCATTTGTTATTTGCATTTTGATGAGTCCACTGGTTCTTCTCTTTCAGATGATTATTCACTTCTACTGTGAAGTCCCTTAAACACTATAGAAGCCTTTAGGACGAAATGTCTTTTCTCATGGTGAGGTGATTTTTAGACCCTTTCCAGTTTCACAGCTCTGTTCAATATTGTAAGGGTTGAAAATGGCACAAAAACCATGCTCCATCCACAGGGTCTATAGCCATCACCCCTATGCTATCTAATTAAAAGCTGCATGTCTTTGCTCAGTGGTGGTCAAACTTAATTTGCTCAGTCCAGTTATAGTTACAAGGTGCCAGGGGACAGGAAACTGTAGAATCTTTTTTTTCTAAAACCAGCACATTTATCTTGAGAGTAAGAACTTCCAGGTTGCCAAAGACTGAATAATATCAGAAGTATTTCTGTGATTTTGCATTATTCTGCATTCTGTATTATAGTTACAAAGTTCATTTTAAAAAGTGGCTTTTGTGCAATCTTTAGAGGAAAAATAGATTAATGATGAAAATGAAGTTTGAAAGTTATTTTAAAATAACATAGGGTAAATATTTTGATGTTGAAATGGATGTCTAGGGAATTGAGGTTTCTGAATTATGCATGTTTGAAATTTTCACTTAAGTAATTCAGAATGTCACTAAAAATGTGCTTGCACTGTCTGCCAAGAATTAATCAGTGATATTTGAATTAAAAAAAAAAAAAAAAAAACACCAAACCAAAAGGTCCCAAATAAAAACCCAACCAAAATAACAGCAAACAAACAGAACAAAAGGGTTGCTGTTCCTGCATTTTACTGAAAAAATGAAAACATATGTTCTCCTGAAGGACTCACTTTTCAAAGTAAGTATTTCTTAAAAAAACATTGTTGTTATCTACTTTATCTACTGAAAAAGGTCATGCTTTATCATTTATCAGCATTAGGATATGAGTAGAAATGCAAGATAGTAAAAGAACAGATCTTTATTTTTGGTGCTTTGTAATAATTTGTTTTGGCCATCGAGTGCTTCTCATTTGTATCAATATACTCCTTTTATCAATATATCCTTGAGGGTATTCAAATACCCAGGCATTTTCTTGAATACCTGAGCAGAGGAAGAATTAGGATGAATGTTCTGAAGTAAATAACTTCAATTGTTTTGTGAGACTGTACATGCTCAGAAAGACTTGATTCTAAATACTCAGTGATTGTGTCATCACTTCAGCTTGGAAATCTGAATACAGCTTTCAAATTGTGGCTGACAATAATTACAGCATTGTTGTTTCACCTGTGGGAGACCTTTGGCTCCACTTCTCACTTGGTCATGTTCACACAAAAATGGAATGATTTAGGCTGGAAAAGACCCTTGTGATCCTCAAGTTCAACCATTAAGCTGACACGGCCAAGTCCACCACTAAACCATGTTTGAGTGTCACACCTACACATCTTCTAAATATCTCCGCATGGTGACCCTATTTATTCCTCTTCATCAGATTTGCACTCCAGACCCTTCATCAGCTCTGTTGCTCTTCTCTGGACTCACTCCAGCACCTCAATGTCATTGTGAAGTGAAGGACCCAGAGCTGGGCACAGCACTCGAGATGCAGCCTCAAGCGCTCAATGATTCCTTTGTCCAGATCATTGATAAAGATATTAAACATTGGAGCAGAAGGTATGACAGCTGTTTTGTCCAAAATGATTAGGTTTTTGACACTAAAATATGAATTAATAATATAGGTCTGGCTGAAAAAATAATATGGGAGATGCCTTTGGTTGGGTTTATTCCTATTACTTCAAAAGCGAGGACTACACATGGGAGTAGAAGCTTAACAGAAAGATTCTTGAAAAATTCACTGGTGCCATTGGCCTCATGGGAGGGTTGTGTCTCTCTTCTCATAAATTTATTAGAGATTTGGAAAAGATGTAAGTCAGGAAAGAACTTGAAGAATGGGACTGTCCACTACAAAAAGACAAATATCATTTAGCAGCAGCTTGTTAGAGTCAATCAGATTTCTAGCATGTGATCAAGAACATATTATTCCCTAAATTAAACACTGTTGTTTTTTCACTTTAAAATTCAGATTGGGAAATGGCTTTATTAAAGCCTAAATATAGCTTTAAAGCCATTGCCTATTTAGTGGGAGTGAAACCAAGGGAGAAGTTATTTGCCTTTTGAATCAGTTCTAATTATATTTTCCCTTGAAAACCTTTGCCATCGAGTGGGCTCTGCAATTAAACAGTAAAGCTGAAAAAATGTCTACTTTCTACCCCAGAAATCATTACCTAAAAAAAGTTTTTCTTTTTTTTTTTAAGCTGCTAATCATGTCGACATTGTTTGCCAGAGGCTGTGTCTTTCTTGCATATTGTGTAACATTGCCTCAAATATCAGAGTGGATGAGATCTGCAGAAACAGCTTTTCATCCACAAACACTGCCTGTTGCAGTTCAGTTCTCATTTGTCTTGATGTCATCTTTTCTTTTATAGCTGTTGTAGTCCTGTCCTGAATAGCTGCTGGTGTTTGGGGCTCACCAGGTACCCCCTGGACTGAGTGTTTGATGAGTTTGATGCACGTCCACTCTTTACATCCTGTGCACATTTGAAGGGTGAACTGAGGCACAGCGAGAGGAGGCAGCTGGCAGACTCACTCCTGACCTGGACTTAAATGCAAATAGGCTCAAATGAGGGAAACAAACTCATGGAATAGTCTTGTGCACTTGACCCCAGTGATCATCCAGTCAGATGTATGAAGTGGAGAACTTAAAGTAAAGCCTTTAAAAATGCATCTCATGTCAGAACCAAGTCCTGAGCACAGTGTTTTTCTCTGCAGCTCTGCTCCTCCTGCGCTGCACTGTCTGCCTGTGCAGACACAGCCACTGCCAGCAGAACAGGAAAAGGAGATTTCACTTGTCTCAATAGAGGTTGTAAGAGTCACTCTGAATAGTTTTGCATAAAAGAATAGTCTGCTGCAGAGCAGGCTCAAGCTTCTGTGGCGTTCACTCTCAGTAATCTGCTGCTTGGAGCAGGATGTGTGGGCTTTGCTGTGGAATGCTCAGGGATGTTCCTCTCCTCTCACTGAAGACAAAGTAATACTCCATGGAACTATAAAATGTGCATAGTCTTTTACCCATGAATGGTAAGTTATTTGGGATCAGTGCTTTCAGTACTTCCCAGAAGCCACATAATTTTCCTTGATAATCGCTGTTTAACTGCTATGCTTCCCTACACAAATTTAATTTCAATTTTTCCCCCACAGTTGTGGTAATTTTAAATGTGTGACTGTAATTAGCTGAAATACTAACTGTGAATTGAGTTTGACACCATTCTTTCAGCACCATTTTAATGAGGAATTAAATATTCTTCATCTTTTCTGAAGTCTAAGTTTAGCGCTGTAGTTAACCATCAATCAAAGGTTCGTGTCTGCTTTCCATTACCTTTCCAGTCATATTTTGTTAGGCTACTTTCACCATTTCAGTATCCAGGAGCCTGGCAACTAGACACTAACTGATGCAGCTCACATCTGTCGTGTCTGGCTCATTCCTTCTCCTATTCCCAAGGTGATAATTGCATCATCTTTGTAGTGTTTTATTTTGTTGCCCTTTTTTATTATTATTTTTATGTATATGTTCCTATTAAAGCAAATGAAAAATGAATCATTGGAAAGACTTTTCTTTAGTAGATGAACGTTTTACCCATGCTGTGGCCAAGAAAAAAATGGAATAGCAGGGAGCTTTAGTGTCTCTAGGTTCTGTATGCAGTCAGTAAAGAGGGGGAGAACCTGCAGTTTAATTGAGACCACCAATAGCTTACTCCCTGCATAAACAGCACTTCATCAGGCAGCCTAAACTGTGAGAAGAAAATAAGTGTGCTCTAATTTACATATTTTGAACAAGCTTTGGGGAAGTGTCTCACTGATATTGATGTGGCTTAGACAGCTGTGGTGACCACATGGTCAGACAATGTGAGGACCCTCCTTTTTCCACTTGAAAAAACCCAGAGTTTTCCATAACTTCTGTCTTCTAGTGGGGTATTTTAAATTTCTTTACTACTTATTGGTAATTTTATTTTGTATTCACAACAGAGATGTAATCTCATAGGTGAAATTTGTAAGTTTAATACATTTGTCTCTGACTTTTTTTTCCTCCATCATGAGATATAATTTTTTTGTGAATCTGTATTTCTAACCATAGGGAAAAAAGATGTGCTCTGATTGTGGTGAATAATATCACAAAAATGAGCACTATTATTCACATTAAGAGCTTCAGCAGGTGCAGTGCTTTGCTCCCTGTTGGGGTTCTTTAGTTTACAGTGCTGTTGGAATGAAGGGCATTATCAGCTAAGAGGCAGAAGTAAATTCTACAAAAAATACTGTTCTTTAGGTTCTAGAAAGTCTGTGAGGAGAATTCTGCAACTGAACTTTGGAGATTTAGAAGCTCTGATAAATGTGTAGTTTTGATGAAGAGGGAGATATTGCTCCAAACCATTATACTGAAATATCTGTGTAAGACAAACCAGACACGATGTAGAAAGTACTTTCTGTCCAGGTGTGAATCCATTTGGAAAGTTTTGTTTTGTTTTTAAACAAATAACCAAACTCCCCAAAACAAACCAAAAGTAAAAGCCCAACAAAACACTGAGAACTGAAGGGGGTTTGTGTCTTAAAGCTGTACTGCTCTCCAATGATAATGGATTTTCTTCACCTACAGTTTTTGATTTTGTAGATATTTGAAGAGGAAAAGAAAGTTTAAAAAAAATTATAAGCAGGAAGTAGAGACATTTTTGTTTTCTAAGGTAGAGTGTTTTACTCTCACTGTTGGATCTCTTTCTATGCATCTTGCATGGTCATGATACTATAACTTTACCCAGGCATTTGCTGACATACACAGTTTTCTATTGCAGAATACACTCAGTTTGCCTTTTCTCAGTTTTTTGTGTCCTCTGAGATCGTATCTGACTACACTCAGGGAAATTAAGGTACATTTGGGAAGGTACCTGTGACCTATGTTTGATTATTTTTAAAAATAGAATTAAAAATTGGAAAATTCTGATTTATTTCCAGCAGTTTTTTTTCCTAAATCTTGCATAGCTGAGGCTTCAATCAAAATGTCTGTCTGCATGGAAATACATTCTAAAGGACATATGCACCTCACCCAAGATCTTGCCACATTTTTCCCACATTTACTCTGGGTTGTTTTAGTTTATGAATATTTGCACATGCATATACCAGAGTACAGACTAACAGTTTTGTGATTATTGAGGTTAGCAATAATCAGCTTTTTTATTTCTAGCAATTTTTTATCTAGATGTTTGGTTTTCAGAAATCTGTTTTTTAAAGTGAATAGAAATATTCAGAGGGTTTTTTTATTTCTATCTGTGTTTATCTGAGCAATTTTTTTGTTGCTGTTGTTGGGTGGGTGAGATTTTTTTTTTCTGTTGGTTTTTTTCCTTCAATTTTTCTTGTTGGTTTTGGGATTTTTTGTTTGCTTGAAGCATTCCTGTAGATGAATCTCATGGACATTCTTTAATGACACTGAACATAATGGACATTAATTGGTGTAGTAATTGGCTGTACCTTTTTCATTTACAATATTACTTCTATCTCAGAATGATTTTCATTCCTTGTTAAAGATATTTATCTCTCTTCAAGGAAACAACCTCTTGGCCAAACACTATTATATGTTACAGGCCTACTCCCATGTCCTCAATGATGGGTTTTTTTCAATTAGATAATGAGGATTAAATGGAACCAGAGGAATTGTGGAAGGGAAATTCTGCACCTACCTAAGGGAAACTACACCCAAGACATGCCACTGTCATAGGGGTGGGCTGTTGGCACTTGATACTAATAATTGGTATCTCCAGCTCTGCTAAGTCAAGCCTATACTCAGAGGAGTTGGTGTCCTCCAGGCCCTGATGTCCTGAACAATTCCAAGACATGTTGCTACTTTTCTCTTAGTAAGGAATAGTTGAAATATATTTCAGCTGCTTCATATTTTTCTCCATCTTCTTTGTGGGCACGTGACTGCATCTCCTAGCAAGGCTTGCTCCAGGGAGTAATTAATATACTTCATATCTTTTCATGGCCTGTCTTGCCCAGACAGTCAGTCTTTCCATGTGGGCTTTCCACAGTGATTCTTTGTGCTCCCCTACTGGAGCAAACACTTTAAATTTAGCAGGAAAAAAGCAAGTAGTTTTCCATAAGTTTCAAAGGAAATGCTTTGACAAGTTAGCCATTTTTAAGAAATATGTCAATACTTGAGGGTATTCACTTTAAATATTCAGTGAGTTGGGGGTTATTTGTCTTTATATGGTAATTCCTATATTGATTTTCTATGATTTAGCATTCTGATTTCATTTATTGTCACAACTTTACTTTCATGATTTGAACTTGGTTTTACTGTTTTGCAAACATGGAAGACCAAGCCTGTTTTTTTCAAACCTTGGGTTTATAACTGTTTTCCATGGCTGATTGTGCCACCTTTGTCAACATCCTAGATCTTGTAAACAAGATCTTTTGCCGTTGTAAAGAATTGAGTGTACATTCAGCTTGAAGTAAATATCCACAGAACTTTCTAGTGTTGTCATGTATACTTAGAGAACAATTCCTTCAGTTTTTTATTCAATTACTGCAGGTTCTCCCTTATGTCTTTTTCTTATGTTGTTGCTGGGGTTTGTTGATTATTTTCATGACAGAGCTTTGAAGGAGTTCTGAAAGCAATACACAACTTCATGAGCAAAACTCATGTTTACTAAAGAAATGTGTGTATTTATCTAGTTAGTGTTTACTTTGAGTTGGGAAATTAGATGGGGAAGGTGAACAGATGTTACCAAATCCTCTACTCTTATAGTTTTGTTTGTAGATTACCTCAAAATTGTTGAGCCAGGTATTATTTCTAAAGTCTGATCCATCACCACTTATTATAGGGAGTTAAATCTTTAACATAGTCAATAATGTTCCCACAGAAGTTTTTATGTGTACTACAGAATGAAAACAAAATTTTGAAATATTTATCAGACTAATATTTAAAATGTTTGTCAGTGTTAAAAATGAAACCTCAAAATGTCTTTTAGTGATGGTTAGTAGATCTATTTTGGGGTAATGCAGTAAAAAAAATGAAAAATATTCATGTCAAGGGTATAACTGTTTATAAGTTTATTAATTTATTGAAAGACCAACAAATTCTATGAAACAGAAAAATAAACATTTGTAAGCTCTGTGTTGGTACAGACAGCTATACTTTAGCAGTCCTTAATAACAACCAGTACATTTTTTCCTTATACTTCTAATCTTGCCATTCAAGTAAAAAGGTGGATGAAGCCCTGCTTCTTAAATCTTGGATAATTGGGCCTTTCATTTCAAACAGAAGCTATTCTGGAAAAGAATTCCAGTCCAAACAGAGTAACAACAGCTTAACTCCTATTACCAATTACTTCTATTACATTACCTGGGTAGTTGGTAATTAAAGAAAGCTTGTAGTCACTACTAACAGCTCTGGATTCGCTTGACACCGAATCTTACCTCAGCTGGATCAGTCTTCATTCCTTCACTAGTGTGAAAGAGTCTCTAATTTCTTGCTTAGGAGTACCTAAACAAGAAATTAGAAATAAATGGTGTAGAACATAACATTATTGGCTATATCTAGTCAGAGACTGCCCAAGTCTTTTAAAATTTCCCGTATCCAAAGGACAAAATAGACCAATAACTAAATGAGATATGAAGCACGTGAGCTCATTCTGACTGTGTTTGATCCTTTTCATTTCTCAAAAATTCTGTCATGACATCCTCTCCTCACCCCCAGTCCCAGAAGAGCTATGAAATATATGTAGTAGGACTAAGTAAGAGTAAGAAATCTTAAAAGTGTACCACAGTTTTCCCACCCACATTTTGGAATGCAGGAAAATGACACCACCCCAGTTGTGAGCTAGGTTGGCCTTTACATCTGAAAGTGAATGCTGGGTCTCAGCAGCCCAGCAGAATTCTCTGCACTCATGGCATTCAGACTCCACTTATGGGGAGGAAGTTCTTGGCCAGGCCAGTTTGCTCTGGAGTCCTGGCATGAGCTCTCAGGGTAGTGGGTGAGAACTCCTGGCACGTGGAGGGGGAACAAACATGGCCCAGGGTCCGTGTGGATCATCCTGGGGTCGTATGTGTGGACATTGCACCAGCACTGGAGAAGGATTAAAGCTGCCTGGTCTTCATCCTGCTAAAATCTGCCCTTCCCCTTGTAACCTTTGCAGCCAGTCTTGGCTCCCTTCCTTACTGTGTTTTCGATAGCGTACACTTTGTTCCTCATAAAAATGGACTCACAATAGGAAGTCTTAAGCATTTTCTCGTGTGTTTAAACACCAAGACAAGTGTATTCTTCTTCTTTGTTTTTTTTTTTCATGGAAAGTGGTAGCTACATTGTATAGTATTCAAAAACTTAAAATATGGAAGAGATCTTCCTGAAGTATGGTTGGGGTTTTTTTGAACTATCTTTATTACTTTTTTAGTTACACTGTCTGAAGTGTTGTTTGTCAAAATCTTCTGGTAGACAGAAATCCCTACAATTTTGAAGAGTTCCTCTGAGGCTTATTTGCCAAAGTTGAAGAGAGTTTAATTTCTTGCTTGTGTAACCATCCTGATAAAAATATAAATTTTCATTTAGAGTCATAAAATAGCTTTAGACAAGGGAAGCCAAAAACTGAAGTGCTTTCATTATTTGCTTCATGATTTTTCTTCAGTGTTACATGCTCCTGCATAGAGATATGGCAAAACCCTTTCTATTTCATGAACTTCTGAGCTGAATGTCCTTCAATATTTCAAAATTCTAACCACCTGTACTGGAGATATAGTTAAGGCAAATATGTTTTTATTTTCCAAATATTTCCCTACAACTCTGGATGTTTTTCTGGACGGAGTCTCTCTTTAGTGTCTGCTCATTCCCAAAGTCATCCAGTTTCAACGAGATTCATATAACTCCTTGTGCTTGACCTGTTGCAAGTGCCTGCTTCTCATACTGCTTTGTGTTGATCAAAGACTGGGTCTTTGAAGGTTATTTCCTCACTTTCATTTCATGGCGACTCCAGTGCAAACTTGTACTGGTTTTATGTAATTTGAGAAGGGGGGTGATGTGTTGGTTTTGGAAAAATGTTTTTTTAGAGCTGACAGTGTTTGAGGCTGGCTCTGCAAACCTGACCCTCTCCTAAAGAGCTGCACTGCTTTGCTCCCTGGTTTGACAATAATCATGTTGCCAGGTCAAAACATTTGACGGCTGCAGCAGAAATGGGAATCTGAAGGATCTGATATTGGTAGTAAGAGGTTAAGTCAGAGAGGCAACTCCCTAAGCAGGGATGTTGTCAGGCCTGGTGCAGAGCTTCTGAAGTGATACAAAGGTCATTCCCTTGCAGTACAATTTTGGACTATTTACAAGAGCTGAAGTATTTATTATCCAAAACTGTTTATTGTAGCTATGCAATTAAGTGACTATGGCTTGTGAATTGGTTCTTGCTGATTTTAATAGAAGGCATTTCAAGATGAGGTTACCTGCTGTTTTATTCTCCACTGACAGGCCTAAATTAACCTCCAAAATCAGATTTCTGCTGCCTATAACCACAACTGTAAATTTATAGGGCAGTTTCAGGAAATATTTTGTAGTATTTGCTGCAAATCCACAGCTTCAGCAAGCATTTCTGCTAGTAATTAATTTAGTAGAACATGCAAACACAAAAGGGATGCAAAATGGAAGTTAAAGCAAACATGCTTTAAAATACAAATAAATATTCATAGGTAAGATTTTGCAGCACTGGTTCAATTCAGTGGCAGTTCATTGAGGGCTGCTTTCTTCTCCTGTCTTAGCTACTGGAAACATAATTTGTGTTTATAATGGTTAGTAACAACCAGCGCTGTTTTACCTCTCTTTAAGGTGAAACAGACTTCTGATCTAGCTTTGACTCAGCCAAAATAGTTCCCTGGTCTTGAGTAATCTCCTGCTGCAGTCAGAGAACATAAAAACACATCTGAGAATCACGACACAAACAGTAAAATAATTTGCTAATGTAAAATCATTTCTGCCAGCAGAGAGACTTGAACTAGGACAACTTTGATCTTAGAATAAATTATGTCTCAAATTGCTTAGATCTTTTGCAGATAAGAGAGCAAAGACTATGCACCTTCATCTTGATTTTCATTACCTTTTTTAATTTTTTGAGGTATATTGAAACTGATTCTTTCCTTTCTGTTATCCCATATTATGGGTAACATTTCAGTAAAGGACTCTTTCATCTGTCACTTAGCCCACATACATCATAGTTTATCCTTTACTGATTTATTCTGCAGCTGTATTCTTAAAAAATAATTAAAAATTAGGACAACTACTTATTGTATTCGAGATTTTACAGATATTTGGGGTTTAAAAGGGTAAAAAAAAAACACTATAGAGACTGTAATTCTACTTGATAAACAAAGCTTTGTGTGTTAAATTACTATGTCTAGTGAACCTTAGGTACCTGATTTCTAGGACGGGATTCTGTAAAAATTCTTTCCTTGGCTTCCATTCTCTTTTTATTGTCTCTTGTGCTGAGTGATTTGTTTTGATGATTATAGATACTTTGTATTGCTTAGACTACAGCTTTATTTTACATGCAAATATTATCCAATTCCGTGTCTTCATTAAACTTTAATAAGGCTTTAGGAACATAGTGCATAAAAGACAACATTGAATCAACAAAGCCTGTATAATGATGATTGAGATACAAAATTCAGGAAGAGTGATGGTGAAAGTAGCTCAAGTACTAGCAGTACTGGTAAGCATGCAGAGCCTTTAAGTTTATTTTTAAGTTCTAATAGCTACAAAGTATGAACTAAGAGTCTGGAAGAAAAAAAAAAAAAGCCAGAGGATGAGAATGCTACTTTTTCTGTCAGTGGCATACTTGAAAGTAAATGCTGATGATATTCACTTATAGGTAGTGCATGTAATTTCTTTTAGTGTTTTTAAGATAATAAAATAATTATAAAAAGATACTCAGCTTGTGGGTTATGGCACGTGATGAAAAATGTGAGTAAAAAATGCCATGCTGTTGCAAAAAGGCAGACACAATGATTAATCTTGAATAAACTCTGGCAAGTGTAATGATAGCAGACCCTTGCAGAGCTTACTGGGAAGTGCAGGGAAAGCTGGTGACTCTTTGCTGTGTTGGTAAAGGTGTGTTTTCCTGGTTGGGATATTCTGGATGAACACACTGAGGAAATAAGCATGGGGAGGTAAAAACCCGGGTTGTGCTGATGCAAACTGCAGGGTGGAGGTAGTCAGCACTTGTCTGCAGAGGCCAAAAGGCAGGCGGGGAGGAAATGGGGAGGAAGAAATGAAGCTCCACTCCTGAGAAGGGCCTTCAGTGAGCTGCCATATGCAATATTGAGCAGCAGGGGAAGAGAGGGACCAGCAAGTACTTCTGTGCCAGTGCTGGAAGCCTGGGAAGTTTGATAGAAGAAATGCTGGCTGTCTGATGACAGCTGGCTATGATAACACATCTCAGCTGTGGCAGAAGGAGGGTGATCAATGGGATAGTGATCAATGGGGTACAGAGTTGCCAGGCTACCAGCTTTGCAAGGATGAGACCATAATGTGTGCAGGCAGGAGAGTGTCACAGCATGGAAAGTGTAACATTAGAAATACTGCAAAAAGCAAGCAGCTCTGCGGGGGCCTTGCTTGCACAGGATTTCTGCCCACTCAGATAGGGAAAGATGAAAATCAAAATACCTAGGAATGTACTGCAATGTCTTGTTCAGGACCAGGACACTGATCAGGGAATAGGAAGTGGAATTAAAAGTTGTGCATTTAGCACACTTGATAATAGCTCAGATATGTACAGTCAGTGTTTCATCTAAATGAGGTAGAGAGATAAAAATTTTGGGCTGAACTGTAGCGTTAAGACCTTAGGAGGAAAAAAAAAGCCATTCTGATTTTTGTCTTAAGCTATACACAAGGTCTGATTCAAGGTGAATTAAAGACCCATCCATAGACGTGTTCCTAATTACAATTGTTTTATTTTGCACTGAATTGTTTTGTATAACAAGCTGAATAAATCCAGTAGACAAATATTTAATGTAAAGAAGAACTGTGTATATATATATAAGGTAATTAGTAAAATAATTGTACTAATTGTGTGCAAATCAACTTGTCTACAAAATGGTCTCCAGTTTTGAAAAGTGTTTTATTAGAAGCCCAGGTAAAACACCACATTTACAGAAGAAAAAAGAAAAAAAAAATAGCAAACCAAACTAAGGAAAGCCATCAAAGGGCCCCAGCTCCTGGGAGCATGACTGCAAGGAGGCTATCATAGGGGAAGGCTTAAAAATTGCTTTAAAAAGTATGAAGCTTGTCCAAATGAGAACTAGAAAGGCCATAAATCATGACAGGTCAAATGGAGACAGGAACTAGAACATTAAAAACTTACAAGGGGTGCTCAGGCTTCTAGTCAAAAGTTCTTAAATCAAAAGCAGGCGGTCAGGTAGGGGATAAGTGAGATCACTTAATGACCATACTGTAAGGAAGGACTCTGGAATTAGAAAGCCATAGAAGAGAGGTTCAGTTAATTCCTTTCCTTGCTGTTTAAAGATGTCAGAGATGTTTCCACACCTGAGCCATGCTTTCTAGTAAACAGGGTAGAGGTCAGATGAACTCAGTGGGTCTGTGTAAATACACAGCAAGTATATTCACCAAAACAAACAGATGTATTAGCTGTCAGTAGCTCACTGGGTCAGGTGGCATATTAACCTGAGATAAGCTCCAGTGGGAAATTGCAGAGTGGCTGCCAAGGCTTCCAACTGACCATTGCAAAGAGCCACAGTGCTGCAGGCCTGGCAGGGAGCCCCTGGAATTCCCTGACACCCTCACCAAAGGGACTCCGTGGGGAATTACAGCTGGAGTTTGATTTCTGAAGCTGGGAGAAAGTTAGGGTCTATCATAAAATGATTTTTAGTGAAGGAGGTCACTACTTAAGTCATTACTTAAGCCAAACCCTAAATGAAACTCCCAAGCCCATGAATAGGCTGGAGCAGCTGGTGGGAATCTCTTGCTGGGTTGAATGTGCACACAGTGGGTCAAGTGAGTCACATTAGGGTGGACAAGCCTTTCTCTTGTCCAGCCACAAATCCTTATCTGTGATTGTGTGTCCTCTTTCCTCTTCTTTTGGTGCTTTGATTCTTTTTGTTTGTTTGTTTTTAAATTTTGGGGAAGGAGGCAAGGAGATTAAGCAAGATCACAAAGTCAAATATTAGTGTGTGAACACACTTTATTACCTATTTAAAAAACAAAGTTGTGTATGAAGTGTTAATGCTCTAGTGATAGGGTCTCACTGAGGGAACAGAATCCAAATATTAGGCACATGCTTGCATACAATGAAAACACCACCAAAAAATTACCTCAGGGATGGCTCACTGCTGAAATTTCCCACTGCCCAAGCAATTCCAGTCAATAGAATCAGCTCTGAGAATTGACTACCTGCATGTTTGTATAAAATAAACACTCCATAGAGCAGGCAAATCAGGGAAGAGGTCAAAGCATGAACGGTGTGAAGTCAAAACCAGTAAGGAGAGAAGAAAAAACTCAAGCTGTGCTGTGAATTTATCCTTTTTTCAGATGTCTTCTCTACTTCACAAAAAAAAAAGTGTGCAGCATCTGATATGCAGCATCTGAGTCCAGCTGTTTGGGGTTTTTTCATGCTGAAATGACATTCAGCCTCTTTTGAGGATGTTAAAGCTGTTGTGCTTGGGTGTGTCTAAAGCTTGGAGCTCATGGTTGTTCTGTGGAACTGTAGACTTAAATTTCTACAAAGCTGCATCCAATTTTCCCATGTTGACTGAATATACACACAAAGGTATATCATTTCATCTGTACCTGAAGATAAGCATACAAATGGTTTGAAAATGCATCCCACTCCAATACAGCTTTGGTAGTTTAAAACTATTATAACTTTGAAACTGAATAATTCTTTTTTGACCTTTTTTTGCTTAAGGCTCTGTTCCTCTGCATTCCAACCCATGAGTTTCACGTGGGCACTTCTGCCTTTTTTTTATTTTTTTCTGTTAACATTCCATTTTCACTGAGACCAGAGTACTGTCCATTTTCTCCTGTGGCAAGATACAAGGATAGTCTATAAGCCTTTGGCTGATTTACACTCCAAATTTTTTTCATCAAATCCTTTTATGGCAACAGAGAGACCAGTTTTGTCTTCAACACTGAGGGGCTTTTTCAGGCCAGCAGCCAGTCTTGGCACCATGTTGTTGATAAATATAATATACTTGAAGGTATCATTTCCCAGGAGATGCCCAAAGTGTCTGCTGTAGGTAGCAGTGGCACACATCGGAGCCTGGCTTTGCATGCTGTAATGCAATCTGCAGAGTAAACAGGGCATCCATTACAGTGCTTGCAATCACCCCCTTCTCTTTTAGGGCTTCGCATTTTTGTTATGTCTTCATTACACAGCAAGACAAATCTCACCTTTGACCTTCATCTGCAGAGTGAGTGAGCAGTAGGGTTTTGGTAGGCAAGAGCAATTTTTCACTTGCAAAAACTGCCTTTTGATGGCAACAGCTAAAGGCTTGGGATTCAATTTCTCTGTCCACTTGTACTGTGTGGTGAAAAGACACTTTGGCCATCCTTGTCTGTAAGCACAAAGTACTCTGCTTGTCATGTGCTAGATCCACATGGAATGTGTGTTGCGTGGAAAAAACCTGCCACCAATGTGAGCAACAACCTGCACATGCAGATGTGATTAACCACTTAAATATTAGTGAGAACGTCTATGTCAGATATGGTTTGCAATAAAACAAGAATTTTAGAAGTTCATAGTTTTATCAGTTATGTTGCACTTGCTATATATAAATACAAAAGCAATGCTGAAAGATTTGGCAATTTGGTTTCATGCTTTCATTTGGATAAAGGAGACATGCTACTGAAAAAAAGCTCTGGGAGCATTACTTCTGCAACCACTGGTTAGGTTTCATGCATTTGATGGTCATTTATTTTTTTGAAATGACTCAAACTTTTTCCACCTCTGCTCTATCCCTGTCCAACTTTTATATACTGCAGAAATATATGTCATGATCTATCTCTGACCTCTCATCTTTAGAAGTTACTTTATTAGGAAAACTGACTGTATCTTCAGAAGTAGTCTCAAAAGCATTTGTATGTTGGGGGAATTATTGAGTTTAAGAATCTACAGTGTATTTTAGGAGGTTTCTGAGCTATCCAAATCTTGGAATATGTAATATATATATATAGAAAGAGAGGGAGTTTTCCTTTTTTGTGGTGGTGGGTTTTTGGGGGGGTTATTTTTGGTGGGTGGGCTGGTTTGTTTGTTTTGTGGCTCTTCCATTAGCTGTGTGACTGTATCATTTCTCTCTTTTTAGGTAAGAAGATGATTTAACTCCTTCCTAAAACTTTTTGAGATAAGCTGGTTTATCAAAATCTGTATTCACACAGAAATAATTGAAGTCTGTGTTAACTGAACAACTGAAGGGACTCTAAGTTTTGCATGTGGTAATTTGTAACCATAAACTTGATTGGGATCCCATGCAATACACTTGACTTCTTGTCAAATGTCAAACTGTTAGTGGAATATGTTTGTGTTGGAGCTGTAAATGTAACCACGTGCCACCTCTACTCCGAGCTGTAAAACTGTGCCATTTGTTGTGACATTAATGTCAGTGTGTAGCCCCAACTTTCACTGTATCTGAGAATCCTTATGTGCTGATTATCTCTCCCTGACTTGCTGGCTGGCTGAACCGTTTATCTTGTTCCTGCTTGAGAAAAATGATGGAATCTTAAATAATGGCAAAAATTCATCTGCCTGAAAGAAGAAAAATAAAAAATGTTCTGAGTGAGGAATATGTCTGAGAAGAGATGAAGGTGCCTCACATCAGGCTTGATTAAACTGAGGCTGGCATGATCATGTTCATAGGTTGTTCTCACCTGTACTCTTAAGAACAAAATTCTGTAATAGACTTTATGTACCATGTTTTAAGGGGTTAAATACAAAGCACAGCCTGTCTGGAAGGAGGTGAGCAAAAAAGTTGTATAAACAACAGAGAGGCCCCTAAGAGCAGCAGTGAAGCTCCAGACCCAAAGGCAAGGAGCCTGTGGATGCAGCCTCACCATGAGGAAGCTGCTTTACAAATCAGGGCTGGGTGAGCAACTCTTACAGGGCACATGGGATTGGAAAAGCTGGATCCGGTGTCGGGATAAACTCAGAGCAGACTTGTGTCCTGCCAGAGGGCTGCCTTGTATCAGCTAGCTCAGCTTTTTCATTTTTTGAACTCTTGTAATGAAATAATGGTGGTAAAGCCTTACAGTGATGGTATCTCAGGTCTAGTTTTACCTCTGTGTAAAACACCTGCATTTATCTTTGTGTGAGATAGATTAGTCCAGTGGCTCATATGTGTAAGTTTTCCAGTTTCAGTGTCTTGGCAGCCTGTCAGAAGTAAGAATAATTTCAAAGGGACATATATTGAGCTGTTCTTTATAATATCAGCTCTCTGCACACAGAGATTAACAAAGTGTCAGGACTGATTTAAGAGTGTTCTGATGAGTGAGAAGGTGGAAATATTAGTAGGGAAAAAGATGGTTTCTCCATTGTTTTCACAAAACTAAGTTGGAAAAAATCCTATAGGAATATTTTAAGATTAAATATCTAATCCTGTACCTAACATTTAATTTGGTCATTTGCACATGATGAATAAAATGCCAGAATCAAAACGCAAAATGCCTATTCTTTTAGGACCAGAGTTTGAACAGATGTGCCTGTGTATTGAGACAATGTTTGAATAGATCTTGGAAGAAATCATGTGAAATTCTTTCTCATTGAAGATAATGTCAGAGCTGCCATTGACTGCAGACTTGAGCTTGACTGCAGCAACCTGATTCAGTAAAGGATTTAAATGTATATAATCATAGAAAAAGTGATCTGATGAATCATGACCCTATCTGTGAAAATTTGCCTAATGAAACTGTGTGAAATTAACTTTACTCACAAAGCACACCTGTTCTGCTGGGGAGATGTCTATAAATATCTTTGTGCCACCTGCCCCAGCTATGAGAGCTTCTATAAATCATATAATTCCCTCTGACAACTGGTACCACCTTGAGGGCACCTTTTACATTTTGTGCTCTTTCTGAAAATGTCTTTTTGCATAAATACAAATTTGTATGCCAATAAGTTTTCCACCAGTTTTCTTTTTCACCCCCAAGCCTGAAAGAAGTTTACCTTATTTGTAGTTTTGCCTCCCCTGTTACAGTTCCATATATAGGCACACTCTGAAGGAGGATGTGGTCACTTGGGAATTCTGCCCTCCTAGAACACCATCCCTTGCACACACAGTCCCATAAAGGAGTTGTTCCAGTTTGTGCCAAGTCCAGATGGAAAGAAATCAACTGACTGGAAATCCAAGAGTTATCAAGGCTCTGCTTCTGTGTCAGTCTGACTTTCCCATATATTCTCTTATGTTCCTTATCTATTTGTGAGAAATTACCAAGAAAATCTTGGGTTAGAGCTTCCAGTCTCTAAACCCAGTACCCTGTGCATCAGTGAAGGAGCAGAACTCCCTTTCCTCCTCTCCAAGCAGAATCTGAGTCAACAGTGCTATGCTGCTGAGAGAAGGGTAAATAACTTATTAGGTTGTATCAACAGTGCAGAAAATGCATGAAGTGATCCTATGTAAAAATGCAATGATTTTCCTTCAAGAAGGATTTAGATTTATTGGTTGATGGCCAAGGAAGAACAACCCAGAATATGGTGATTGAAAGAACTGCAGTTTGGATAATCTTTAGAAGAAAATCATGGGGGAGGCAGTGTAAGTGTTTTCAGTGATGTGAAAGACTGCTGTAAAGAGGAAAAACGTTTGTTTTGTTGTTTGTGTTTTGTTTTTTTTTTTTCTGTGTTTCAGGCTCATAAGGCAAGCTGTGAACAGGAAAAGAAAGGTATTGTGAAGGCAAATGCACAATGTCAACCCCCAGCTTGGTGATAAGCTTGGTGTAATGCTGCAGGACAGCCTCGGGAGTTGTGGGGATCAAGAACAAACTGAGCAAATACCAGCTAAGAGTGAGAAGGGAGGAGCAGGTGGTTCCCCTCGCTTTTCATCTCAGTGTCCAGGGCACTTTTAGGGTAATGGCAATCACTACTTTGTGTAATCCATGTGAAAAACACACTGTTGGTTCTGTAGAACATGAGCTATGTAAGGTGGTACAGTGATGTACATGTAAAAAATATAGATTTCAAAAACAGTAGAAGTTTTCATTGCAATACACCTATTGCCCTGTTTCTACTTAATAATAATATGGTTGTTCTTTATTGTCGCTGTATTTAAAATACACATTTTTTTACCAGCAATTAAAACCAAAGGAATAAGATTTCAAATTTTACTTCACCCGCAATTAATGTGCAATGACTTTATTCTGATCTCATTTTTTTATTATTTTAGAGCAGTGGAAACTGCTAATGTTTTGTTTTTTAAATTTTAAAAAGTGTGTTTTTATTTCATTTTGTGTATCTCCTGATACACTGACTGTAATGACAGAGATCCAGTTGTAGAAAATGGTTGCTTTGGGGACAGTGTACAACAACAGCTTATCTCTGTGTGAAAGGAGAATTCCTTTAGTGTTACGTCGTTAGTTAAGCATAATTTTATTTAATAGCCTTTCATGTGGAAGGAGTAAATGAGGCATTTAAATCAAAAGTAACAGTGATTGCTCTGTGTTGCTGTTCTTACTACAGACCTACAGAGCCCTGGTTGGACTTCAAACCATGTATTAATCCTTCATAGACTGAGTTCAAAATTCCCTTTGAAAATTTGGAAGTGAAGGACCCACAAATTTCAGAATGACTAATATCTTGCTTAAGGGAGGAATTCTTTAATGAGGTAGAAAAAGACTGTATACTGTCTCCCAGGTAGTGTGCCCATAATTTATTTGCAAGATGCTGATCCATGGAGAGGATTGATTTAGGCTTAACTGGCAACTACAGCTGAGGCCAATTTGCTCACCTGGCTGACCTGTATTCTCCAGGGATTTGGGTCTGGAGGACACTGTTACCCTCCTAGGTGGGACATAAGGGGTTTTTTGTATCAACGCTGAGGAAGGCGGAGTGCTAAGAGTGTGGAGGATTTTATTTATATCAAGTTCAGACTACCTTCTGTGAGTAGAAGATGCTGTTCCATGTTGCTTATTGTTACTAAGGAGAATTAAATGCTCCCGTCTCTCTGATTTTTCCTTTGTCTGGGACAGCTAAAGTGGCACTGTAAGGCACGTGTTATTACCTTTCCTATTATAATCAAAGTTTTGGGTAGTGGTGCTTTTCAGGACCTCCAATATTCCCTTGAAAAATCCACAATACCAACTCCTCCTTCATCTCAGTATTTTTCTTGCAGCAGCTTTTCCAAAATGATATCTTGACTTAGAGGTTGTCACTTGTCTTTCCTTCTGGAGCCAAACGTGCTAATGTTCACAACATGCCTAGCTGAACTTGGGAACTTGCTCTGCCTGGTGCAGTGGCACAAGGCACCGCTGCTGGAGCACCTGCCCCTCAGGAGAACTGAGGTGACATCTGAGTGAGGTAGCAGAGCTGGCTGCTGAGTGTGAGGGCCCTGCTGAGCATCCTGGACGTGCCCAGTCGTGGTGTTGCTGCTGCATCTCCCAGAGTTTGAAAAATGGCCAGCAACTATCTCAAGATGAAGCACATACTACAGAAAAGCTCTGAAAGTACAGATAGAAATGGAAAAGGAGAAGCTCGGGAGGGACAGACTGATGGTGCATTTTTACATTGTTTCTTGTATGAGGAAAGAAAAAGACACAATAATGGCTCAGACCCATTACTTAACCTTTTTATCACACAAAAAGGCCCCCCAAAGTAATAGAAGTAAAAGAATTGTGCTGTGACTGTGTTCTACGTTCACACTTGGACATGCCTTCCAATGGACAGGAGTTCAGGTTGGATATTACAAAAAAGTTTTTCATGGAAAGAATAATAAAGTACTGGAATGGTGTGCCTGTGGAGCTGGTGGAGTTTAAACACATCCCTGGATGTGTTTAAAAAAAGACTGGATGTGGCACTCAGTGCCATAGTCTCGTTGAGGTGTTAGGGCATGGGTTGGACTCAATGATCTTGGAGGTCTCTGCCAAACTAGTCATTCTGTGATTCTGTGATTTTTGTAACTAAGAATACAGTATCTAAGAGAGAAATGTAAAGTTTTCCTTCTTTCTGGTGAGGCTAAAATGGTTGAAAATGAAATGTCATCCACTAGGCTGCCAAAACTTTAAAACAGAGTATTGATTGGCAGAACCCCCCTGAAACACACTTGTACATTCTGTCACAACTTAAACAGTTGGCAGTAGAAGAAATCTCTGTGTCTTGTATTACTCTCTTACCCCCAAGGTAGGAAGCTCTTTCTACCCTGTTGGAGGGCTGCTCAAGGTAGATATCACAAATTAGCTACTCCATCTGTACATGATGCTTTTAATAAGCAAGCAAGAGGCACCTCGAGAACCAAGACCTGCACCTGTCCTTCAGCTCCTTCAGCTCGTGTCCCTGCATCCACAAATCCAGCAGTGCCTTCAAATTACTTCATTTTCCCTCATTTTCTCAGGGATGCCTCACTTCACACCACTATAGATCTCAGTTTATTTCTCTATAAACTATCATCACTCTTTTTAGCATTGGTGGCACTCGCCCACTGTGGTTGTCATTGTTACAAATGGTTTGTGGCTGTGGCCTCTCTCCCTGGCTGTGCTGGCCTCTCCCAGCTGCCCCGAGCAGCAGAGGGACTGGGGACAGAGAAATCAGAGCAAAGCCTTCCCTCTGCCCTGAGGAAGGCAGGCAGCTGGAATTACACAGGGTGGTCTCTTGTGGAGTGAATGAATTGTACAGGATTCTCACTAAATGCCACGTGAAATGGCTGGATGCCATTAATTAGACTATACCCAGTGCTGTTAATGGAATTGATTTCTTAAGAGTACTTTTTTCCCCATAATTCCCTCTCCAGTTTGGTCTTTCTACTCCTCATTTTTCTTCAGCTCACCCCAAAGGTACTTTTCAGTGTTTAGTGGTTATCCTATTGCATTGGCTTGAGAGGATAGACATTACCACCATTTCGACTCTCTAAATAGACCCTTTCTTTAATTCCTCTGTCAGTGATGATCTGGGAAAAGTCAGGAGGAAGGCAGCTTGCAGCAAAATAGAAATAGTTAGAAAGATGAGAAAGTATTTTTATGTATTCTATTTTAAATCTTTCCATTGCCTCAATAGAATCTGGACTCCAATTCTGCAGAAGGTGAAGGAGAGCTTTGTTTTGATCTTGGTGAGCTGTTTGTTAGCATCTGGACTTTAAGGAGCTTTCTTTACTTTCTACTATACTCTGTTTCTAGCTGTTTAGCTAGTTGTGTCTGAAGAAACCTTCAAGATTTGCAATATTTTGGCAACTCAGAGCTCACAATGCTTAATCACCTTTAGAAAGTTGTGTGTCCTGGAGTCAAAATATAATGCAAGAACTTCAGTTGTAATTAAAAAAAAAAAAAGAAAAAAAAAAAAAAGCCCAAGCCATTAAACAAGTGGAAAAAAATTAACCCAAAGACAATCTTCCATCCTTTGCAGAAGTAGACTCAGGATAGTAAAAGTTTATATTTTATTCTAAAGATGAAAATTGCCTGGCCATGCATGTATTTCTGTGTACATTCTCTAGGCTATTTCTTTTCATGATGTATTGACAGCCATCGTTTTTCAGCTTGGAACCATTTCTGCCTCTCTGCAGTGATAAATATATTTGCATAAAACACTTTAGTCTGGGTGAAGTCATCTCTTCACGTGGTGCTAAAACATGCCCAAAAGCTTTGAGAAGAGGAAATTGCATATATTTTATACATACAATGAAACTTCAGATTTTTAACTTTATCATATCTCTCCTTTGTTGTCTCTGTCCTCTTTGTCACAGAACTTCCCTGATTTTCTCTTGACAAAATCAGGATTTTATGCTGATCAAAACATTGTCATAGCATTTCCCAGGTTCCTACAACTAAAGACTTTTTGGCTTCAACACAACATTAGTAGATCTTTGAAAGTTTATCTAAGTCATTGGATGGTAAGCAAGGGTGATCTTCTATACCTCTGAGATTCAATTTGAATTTCATAAAGATACATATTGCTTAATTATATTTATTTGCTTAGATTATAAATAATTAAGGAGTGCCTGTCCAAGTCTCCTGGTGCCCCAACACATCAATAACAATTCCATCCCCACAGTGTTGAATTAATTATTCTAACAGGAACTCAGCCAGACTACCTTGAGTGGAGACTTTTCAATTTCATCATTACATTGAGAAACAAATCCATAGCTTTCTGCATAAATCTTATCAAACAGTACCTTCTGTGCACTGCGGTTCTTTCCTGTTCCTCTCCTCTAACACTGACTAGACACACTTTTACAGTTCACTCCTTATGCTATGTTTTGTTTTGCTTTAAGCTGGCTAGGACTTTGGGAATCATTTTCTCAGAAAGCTTCTAATTCTCTGAAAACACATCTATCTACAGATAAATTTGAATGTTTTCTTTAGTTTTCAAGTTATTGAGTAGTCAACATTGTACTTGATGCTTTAAGTGAAAATCCTTTACTTATGGTTTGAAAAAAGTTTGGTTTTTTTACAATCTTATTTTTGAATGTAAGCCAATCAAGGAAAAAAAAAAGTAAAGCTAATTGAAATATTTAAATTATTAGATGGCAGTTAATTGATAAAATCTCTATTAGAAAAATGCTTCCAATATCATCTCTTTTGCCTCTGAATCAGGACAAAGCAGTGAAAAAAAAGCTTCATTGTCTTATTTTCGTACACTGTTTGTTTCATTTTGAAAAGCCATTAAGGAATGTTATCAGAGTTCTCTGTGAGTGTGTATAACCTTGCTGATTAATGGTAATGCAGTGATAGGTAACTCTGAGAATATGTAACATTGCCCAGAGGGTTTATGGGAATAATTAAATTTGTTGTACCATTCATCTGCTCGTTTTTGTGCGCAGCACTTGCCAGAGGAACAAGGAAGGGTTTTAAGATGTTAATTTTTATGGTTTTGTTGGTATTTCAGGACAGATTATTATAATCATCAGTAGTTTTGCTTTGTGTTTGAATTCTGTACAAGCGATAACATCAATTCTGTATTTCACATCTTCCAATTCCTAAAAATAAAATTCCCAAACCCAACCAAACTGAAAATGAAGCAAAACAAACCCCAAACAAACAACAAACCCAGAGGAAGCAAAAGCAGAAAGGGCTTTAGCATCACTGGGAGCATAAACTCCTGCTCATCCTTGGAGCCTCCTCACTGCTAGGTGCTGCCACGTGCCTCTGTGTGTAATTAAACATCTGCTGCTGGTTGTTGTCTGATGTGATTGACACCTAAGATTTTATTTAAAAGTTTTATACCATTTGGCCAGATTATTGTTTCACAGACCCCTTCAAGGACCAAAGCAGAAATGTAATGCTGTGACAAGTAGGATGTTACCAGTACTTTGCAGTTCTGCAGTGCATTCATGAGTGCTGGGACTGAGAGACAAGAGCACTGCTGGGTTTCTTGTTTTTAGTGATAGACTCTTCCATGAATCCCTTCCTGAAATACATTTACACTACTATTGGTTCTGCTCCCCTACCAAACAGAGCTTTGCAAGTTTTAAGCATCTCTTTCAGTGCAAATGAGGAAAATATTCAGGTTTTCTGTGCTGGTGTGTAAATCCATAACATTGTTTTGCTCTTCTGTTTTGTTTAAACAGTAATACTTAAATAGTAATATTCCTCTCTGTAATTAGCTGACAAATGTCTTGCAAGGGTATTTTATGTTGTGTCAAATATAATTCACAAACATTTTCTAATATAAGCCTTTGTGAAAGTTTATCTAACTCTCATATTTTATTTTTAATTTCCTTCTTTAGGATAAAGTCTACTGCATGTATACCCAACGGACTAATGTACCTGAAGATTTTTTTTAAATTCATATGCATTCACAAATCAAAACAATAGCACACGTTCCCCAAAAATATTAATCTTGTTCCTCCCCTATTTCTTCCCTTTTTGTCGTAATATGCAAGCAATATTTCTTTAGAAATAAGCTAAATAAAAAGTAGAATATTAAATGCATGAAGATGAAATACCAAAAATTCAATAATAGTAATCATATAATAAATTGTGTTCTCATAATATCTGCTATTGGTTTTGAACAAAATTAATCATACAGCATAATTCTTATGGAAACCTTTAATTATGTATGTGCTTTTTGTACTTCAAAACTGAAATGTTCTGACTGTAGGGGCAAAAATTAGGCTGAAGCTTTTATGAATCTTAAAAGTTCAGGATGAAAATAAAAATTAAAATGGTATCTTAAAATGAGAATGCAAGCTTTGGTTATCATCTCTTACAGGGCTACTGAACTCCTCCCACCATCAGAGTACGCCAAGAATTTCTGAAACTTTGACAATTACAGGCTCTATATAATCATTAATGTCATATGAATAAATAATGCCTAATTAATTCAACACTAATGAAAGGACGTAGGTTCAGACAGTGTTCGTCACTGAAGGCTGAATTCCCTCATAGTTCTGCCAGACTAATTCTTCATTGTTTTTACACAAATTACTTTTTAAACTTTGTAGTGGTCTTAAACAGCAAAGTATTGCAGGAGTTAGTGAAATTCATTACAAAATATTATATAATCAATAATGTGAACTTTATAAGGTTTTTTTGCCCCCTGGCACTTATTATTGTAGCATATGCTGGAGATAACTTCATTGGCAAATAGGAGTAGAATTTGTATGTGTATTTGATACATTTGGAATTAGCCAAAATAACAGGATAGAAAAGGGATTAAGAAGATCTCTGTTAGAAAGGCAAGTGCATATTTATGGAAGGAAGACTAAATTGAGCCTTGCTCACATCCAGGACGATGTTTAAGTAATCCTGAAATACTTAAATCACTTCAAAGCGTTTTTTATCTCTTATTAAGTTCCTTTTCAAGAACCTCCTGAGTTCCCCTTGGTTTTTCTCTTCATTTCTACCATAATGCACATCATGCATCAGCCTCTCTGTGAAGTCGTTGAATTTTTTACCATATATTCTGTGTTTCCTGACAGCTCATCTCTGCCCTTTTTGTGGAAAGAAAAAATCTGGAGATCAGATTATCAAGTTTAGTGGAGGGAGCCTGCTCCAAATCTAAACTTAAAAGAGACAAAGTATAGGAGAAATGTTCCTGTACAGATGGAACATGATGCTTGCAGGCACTTCTGATACCATGTATGTTTGGGCAAGGTCAATTATGGAAAAAGTTATCTACTGCTCTCTCTGTATTTTTGTGAACCCCTCAGTGGTTTTGTGCATGGCTTAGTATGCATTGCAAGCAGAGAGGGACAAGATAGTCCTGCCACCTCCAGAGGAAAACTCTCACTCAGGTTCTCTAGTGCTAAACAGGCATGATTCAACCTGTGGGTTTTACCATGAAGATGCTCCTGCATCCGTTGTCTCCTGGGGAGGGATTCTTGCTCCAGCTCACCTGGAGTAGGAATTGGATTAAACTGCAAGGAAAGTAAATGCTGCGCTTTCAGGTATCTATTTTGTAATGCCATGATGCAATTCTGGCTATAGGAGATGCAGTTTCAAGTTTTTGAGCATTTTCAGGTGCATTTAAATACATAATAACTAGATTGACTTAATTGGAAATACCAGCTATCTTTGCACGTTTTATGTTTTTAAACTATTAGACTTACAGCGAAGGCGCTGCACTGGTTATATTTCTCCACAGCCTGTACACATCACAGGGATAAAATTCACATTTAGTCAATGCTCTTAACTGCTGGCTAATCTTTCCTGTTCTAGTATCAGCAGTTATACTTATGCAAATTAGCATGTTGTAAAAGTTGCATCAGCCGTTTATGGTTCAGAGCTTAATTTGCTCAGAATAAGTACTTCTGAATCAAAAAACCCTCCCAAAAGGGAAAACCAGCAGTTAAACCCAGACTAAACCTACTTATAAGAAGGTATGAAATAAAATTTATTCATATACTTAAGTAATAGTAGGTTCTTCAGGTAAATTAATTAAAATATGTCTGTGAGAAGTAGACTGAGCTGTGAGAAGGTATGAGAAGAGAAAAAATATAATTTAAGAAGTTCATTTTGGAGGAGACATTAATAAAAACCGGATGACATGCAGCAAAGGAAATTAGCTGCTAGTGCACAGGGGCATGAATAATACTGGAGGATGTATCATATAACTTAATCAAATAGGCTGTAACAGGAAGATGCAACTGTGGTTTCCTTAATGACCAATGGGTGATGTAATCAAATGCTTAAATGCACATTGTCAGGTTCTGATGAGTTTCTATCAAAGCAAAGTTGGGGTATCACTTACCCAGGAGTTTAGGCTGATAACACATCCTCTCTCAAGTGAGCGGAAGGGGTAAGGAGCAAACAGGTTTCTGTAACGTTTCTGTGACAGGAAATGAGCTTCCTTTATCATTCTCTAATGTAAATATCACGTTCCCTGAAGATATATATGCACTTCTGCTGCCTTTGGCAGGGCACAGAGCTGTGAATCTCACCATGCTTGGGCATGAGATAGAGTCAAGGCTGCTGCAGCTGGAACCCAACAGAGCTGCAAGAAGCTTTCAGGTGTTTCTGGCCTCTGCCAGCAGCTGCAGGCTCTGGCTGTGCAGCTCCGTTGGTGCTGGAAATACACGGATTAACTAATTTGAGGCAGTGTGGGAATGACTGAACACGCACTCACAAATCTCAGTGAAGGCCAGTTCTCCTCCAGTGGCGTGTACTAAATAGCGCTGCTAATGCTGGGCTTGTGGAACTTTAATTTCTGTTTCTCTCAGTACTGTGCACTTTGTCAGTGTGTGTTTCCATTGGAGCAGACCCAAACGTTAAGGCTAATAGAGTAGTGACCTTTGCAGCAGCGGGTTCAGATCCCAATTGAGTGAGCTGTGCTTGCCCCAGGCCCAGGAGGGCTGGTTATACAGTGCAGGGACACGAGAGCTGGATGCACTGCCTTGGCTGACTCAGAAGGCAGGAGAATCTTTTCTGTGCTCAGAAGTTTTGGTCCTTGCTGTCTTCATTACACAGTGTAGGTAGAAGACTTTTCACCAAATCAGAGTGGTTTAGCAGCAGTTTCATAGCAGGGATATAAGCTGTGAATATAAGAACCAGAGTCAAAATCAAGACTGAGCCTGCTGATAATCCTGGGCTTTGCATTTTAATGCATATTGCTAGTTGAGTGCTGGATTGTGTTTTTATGACAGAGCAGATTAGGAAATAATTTGCATGTGAATCTCTCCAAGTCTGTGCAGTTTCCCTGGTAACAAATGTGGAACCAAGTTTCAAAATCTGCTTGTGCTGTTAAAGCGTGTGTGTATATGTGGGGCGGGAGGTGTTCTTACTTTATAAGTTTTTGTTAAAGAAAAATAGAGAACTGCAAAGTTTGGGAAGATCCTTGATTTACATAAAATGGGGGATTGAGGAAAAGAAATGCTTCTTCACTCACCAACACTTAACTCACACAAAAATCTCTCATCAAACAGCACGAGGGCATTTGCAATCAGAGGGGTTTTTTTCTGGCTATTGCAAACAAAACTTCTTACTGCTTGTGATTTTGAGGGAAGCTGCTCATAATTGGTGTTTCCATCCTCGGTTGCCTTTCAAGCTTCTTCAGAAGCCTTCTGTGAAGGCTTGGAGTGTCACCCATCAGGGCTTCCCAGCTCTCCTCTGAGCCTCCCCCAGGAGGGATCCTCGCCTGGTTTCATTTCAGCTCGAGGGAGCTCTCATGGGTTTTTCCACAGAAATTGGGTAGCTTGGACCAGGAACAGCCTGTCTGAAGTGTCTTGCTTTTAAAGTGGTGGTTAGGGACAGGTTTGAGTTGAAACTTTAACTAGGTGACTCTTCTGTGCAGCAGCAGGAGAACTGAAAAGATACTGGAGAAGGGAGAGAGTGTTGTGCTTGCTGGAAGAGTGGCTGAAAGGTCAAATCATCCTTGTAGTGATTGGAGTGAAAAAACCTGGCTGACAGATCTATTGAGTATGTCTAGTTATCCTGTAACTTTGCATCCTGGCACCAAGAAACAAAAAGAAATCTCAAACAATCCCCGCCAAACCCCACAAACAAACAAATCCAGACCAAAAAAACAAAAAAAACAAACCACCACAAAAAACCTCTCATCCTAAATAAACCCCAAGCTTGCAACCCACACAACTTTCCGAGTTTAGGCCTGTCTCTGTGGCTTTATTGAACCAGTTTTGGCATAAAATATTTTGCTCTTAAAGCATCCCCAGTGCTCTCTGAACACTGAGTATCCGATGTTTTTCCTCAGTTATTTCCTGAAACATAAATCTCAATTGTTTTGATGGCGAGTTTTTCAGTGGCTTTTCAGTAAAAGATCTAAAGGTAAATTGCCTAGATAACTTCAGAAATATAGATGAAGTCACGTAAGCAACTTGGTAGAAAGTATTTTTTCTCCTCCCTCATCTCTGCTTGCTTTGTTTGCTGGTTCACTCTTCAACTATTTCCAGTTTGCAGGTTATTTTAAGTAGACTTAAAGGTTGACCATGAAGTAAATTGAAACTTCAGTTGCCCTAAAATTTATGCAATATATGTATGCAGGGAAATTCTAAATAAATAAAAAGGAGATTTCCCCTCAGTAGGAAAGAATACCTCTGGTTCAGAAGTGTAATTTTTGAAAACATTAAAATAATAAGATAGGTTCTGTAATAAATAAAAATAATTGTTGTTGTGCTTCTCTCTTAGAGGCAAGCTAAGCTACTTCTGCTGCTGAATAGAGTTTTACTTCATTTTATCAGACTGAAGTGATTTTTCATGTCATGCTGGGCTTTATTCCTTTAATGAGCCATACAATAGCCAGGAATAAAAAGAGAAGAATTTTATTTGAATACAGAGGACCTGAGTTACTGGAATTTCATCAGCATGAACAAGCTTATCTTCTTTTTAATGTTGTATCATTGAAAGCTGTGGCATAATTAAGGGCTGCAAGTGTCAGGTTTTGTGGCAGAAATTCCCAAGTGCTGTGGGAGACAGGTTGTGGACTCAGAGATTTAACTCCAAGTCAATCACACCTTTATTCCAAACTCATTTTCCTTTCTTTCCCTATTTTACAAGTTTGTGGATGTACTAAATGGCTAACTCGAAAATATGCAGGGAGGGGGACTCTGTCTCTTTCTTTGGTAGGAGGGACATCATGCAAATGACAGCAGTTTGCATCGTTTTGAAGGGCACAGTGAAATTTTCCTTTCTGTAGATTGTAATTACATTTCCAGTTCCCTGCCAGCATGTGCTGATTGCCTTTTGCAGCTTCCTTGGGGCCCTGTCAATCCATTGATTAAAGAAACATTCTTTAAGTGGATTTGTACTGCATTTGAATATCTGATACCGTTTGATTAGGGCTGAATGCTGATATGACCCTCAGTAAATAGCTATTTCTAACTCTTGTAATTTTCGTTATGATGGATCTTGTGACATCAAGAATTTGTCTTGAGTTCGGGACTTTCAAATGGTTACCCGAGAGATTCAGGTGACACGCTTGAATGAGAACTTCTGACTCTTGTGGTTGCAGAAAAAAGCCTGAGACTGTTGGCAGTGCATGTAAGAGGGCCAGGTCCAGAAGTTAAAAGGCAATGAAAGCTGATTTTTTTTTTTCAAATAACATTTAAATAATAAATGTTATGGTAGTTGCTCCTTCATCTTTCTGGATCTAGGTCAACAAAGTTTCTGTTCTCAGTGGTATTTTTGACAACATGTATAGTCATCCAGCTCATTTTTCATGTCCTTGTATTTGAGGCAGTTCCTCCAGGATTACCTCACCTCTCAGGCTGAAAGAAAGAAGCAGATTTACTCAAAGGGGTCCAGTAACCTCTCAGCCCCCATCAAGGGCAGGGGGATAATGCCTGTTCTTTAGAGGTTTTGCTGAATCATGACTAAAGTTCTTAGGATCAAATTCATGCAGAGGAACATTAAGTGGAAATCTTATTTGCAGGCACTGAGTAATACATCCTCCTGAGAGTGACCTTTGGTAACTTCAGATGCTTTTCAGTAAAACTGCTCTGTGGCTGCTGAGTATTTGCTTTGCAATGGACACAATACAAAATTTAGTGATAGGATAGTAAAATAAAAGATGCATGTGTGGTGAATATAATATGTGTTCTCTAATATTCCTGTTTAGAAAAAAGTTGTTTCTGCTAAATTAATGGAATTTCAAGACTGGTTTTGCTACTGCTACAAAAGGATGCATCTATATTGTTCTTATAAATGTCTACGATCTTTTCAAGATCATTTTAAAATTTACTGAAATTAATTATTCCAGTGAATACTTATTACTCAATTAATGTTAGTATTTGTAACAGTTAGGGGAATATTCATTAGCTTAACTGTTCTCAAGTGTGTTGTTCATAATTAGAAGACACTATCAATTTATGCCTTTTTTGAAGAAAATTGCTAAAACTCTTTTTCCCAAGTTTCTTAAATATGTGCATCTTCTTAACTCAGTGTCATTTTTTTTCTAGTAACTTAACTTTTTAATTAAAAACTCTCCACAGGTGATAGAGAAGGTTTTTTAGATTAAAGATGTCTTGAACATGTAGGTTTATACAGCTCAAAGGGACAACTTCCCTGTGTAGCATATGCTGCAACAATATGAGAATTTTTTTTAATGAACTGTTTTCCATAAACAAACGTGCACATGCTCACATGAATAAAAGGTGGCAGTGACTTATGATGTACTGTATAAAATTGAGATTATTCACAATCATTCCTACCTTTAGTCAGAACAGTTTTATTCATTGCATTTATAACCTGAACTTCAGCTGATGTGCACACTGACTTTTGAATACACTTGAGCATCTAACAAATTCAGGCTGAAAATTCTTAAAATAATATGCCAAACCCTTCTGAATTAATACTAGTTTTTGTATGATTTAGGTGTATTTTCAGGAAAGAGTTAAAGGTACAACAAATGACAAAGTTCTTAAATGTGTATAAAATTTGTAGGAAGGTATGGACAAGCAACAAGGAGAGTTTACTAAAGGGATTTGAATTTGCTAGGCTGAAATATATTTGAAGTGCATGAGGAAATAACAGCTAAATATCACGAGACCATAATGGTTTTAAAACAGGGAAGCTTTTTTATGGGAAGGAAGTTTACAATATGGTAATTTTTGCATACCTGGGCCTTAGCAAAATAACAAGCTGAGACTATAGAAATACTCAGTAAGTGAGAAGCGTTAAGGTAAAGGTAAATACATTAATTTATACTAGGAATTGCTTTAGATGTGCATGCAAAATCATCTTTCAAAGCAACCCATATTTCCACATAATTTCTATATATAAAACCTAGATCATCAGCCATAAATTTAAAAAAAAAAAAAAAAAAAAAAAAGGGCTTGCACTTAAAAAATTTTTGC
>VYXD01018775.1:1346101-1371507 GCA_013397195.1 Hylia prasina | reverse complement strand
AAAAAAAAAAAGTGCTTGCACTTATAAATGATTTGCACATAGCACAGTAAGGGAAGGTTTTAGTACAAAACTATTTTGCATTTTGGGAGAATCTTTTGTCTTAATAACACTAGATAGTCAGAACGTTGATTTTATTTATCATTTGATTAAAAAAATGAATGAGATCCTGTTCATGACAGCATAAGATTTCAGGTCAAAAGATAGACCTAGAAAAATGTGTGTTGTTGGTTTTGTTGGGTTTTTTTGGTTTTTTTCTTCCTTTTTTCCCCCTAAATCATGTGCATTTCTAAGTAAAATTACAAATTCTGAATAGTTACTGAGATAAAAATCCCCCCTTTTTCTACAGCAACTCCTCAGGTTACAGCAGTCTTCCATGCACAAAACAAAATGCTGAAAATGAATGAGCAGTGTCAGAAAGTTAATATCATACATGAATGGCAAAGCCTTAATTGCAAATGTGGTTTTTTAAGGTGGGTGTTACTGGGAGAAATCACTTTCATCTTTTCATGTTTTTGTTGACTCCTGTTGCAAATCTCCTCTGTTAGATACACTGAGGTGTTGTATTTGTGGTAATCTTACTACTGAAGTGCAAAGAGCTATCAAAAACCCTAACATGATAACATTTTAGGAAACGTTTTGACTCCCCATTTGTAGTCAAAGTCTTAAATAAAACCCAAATAGATTCCTGAATGGTAAATTTTCCTGAAGCAGACATAGAAAAGTTATAGATACAAAACGTTCTTGGACGTATGAAGAAATATGTCCTTTTTTTCCCCACCTGTATTTGTCGCAGGATGCTCCTCTGGCAAAAGTTTCTGATAAGGATGTGGTCCAAATGTCTTTGCTGTCATACCTTTCAACAATTGTGCTTGCTGACTACATTTTTTTGTGAATTTGATAGTGTGGCCGCAAGAAATACAAACTTTTCAACCATCTACAGTAATTTTTGGGGAATGTTTTTCTTATTTTGTGACTGTGCTTCAAAATCTGGAAAATAATTTCTTATTTTCATTACAAAATAAGCTTTAATAACGAAAGGAAGAACATTAGGGCCCTGACCCCATCGTTTGTTTTAACTGTGTATGCTAATTAAATTATCTCCTTGTATGTGGGCATTTGCAAGTGTGGATAACAGGACAGTGATGGGAAAATGGGGAGAAGCCTGCACTTGTGTTTGTAGTAAAGCATTCATATAGCAGAAAGGCCACTGTTCCTTTGGCATGAGAGTTCTGCATCTCAAAGTACGATGTTTAATACAGTGTATATATCAAAATAGAGGAGGTATGTAAGCATACATATTGACATTTAATGTGTAAATATCTGAAACACTTTAAATTTTAGCTACTCATACTTCTGCCAGAGTTAGAACACTGACCAGCGGTAAATAAAGGCGAAAGTAGTTTGTATTTGCCAGAGTGCCTTTTAATATAAAAGGTCAATAGTACCTTTTTTCCTTCTTAAAGAGATGTATTATGAGTGCCATCAAAAAGAGTTGTTTGTTCTATTTCTGATGATTAAAAAAAGAAAAAAAAGAAAACAAAAAAAGTAAGTCACTAAAACTAATATTCCAAGTTCTGTGTCTCCAGGCAAGAGATAAGAATACAAGTTGCACAAAAGCAAAAGGTATGTTTGTGATTAATGTTAGTCTAAAAAGCAACTGGTCTGCACAGGTAGATCTGTGCCTAAAATATATTTCACTGGGAGATTTTTCTGTATTGGATTAGTATTAGTAACTGAAAGGCCTACAGTCGAGGAAAACACATCCAGCTACTCTTTTAGGTGAGTAGGTGTAAAACCAGTGGCAGGTGTTTGTCCTTTGTTGTCATGGCTTCTTTTTAACCACAGATGTTATTTTACGTCTCTTATTGTCATTCTCTCATTGTGATGTTTAGTGTTGTATATAATACTGTAATTTTATTTACCTGTTATGTGCTCAGTAATATGTTTATTTTGCTTTGAATCACCTATTCACTTTGTTCAATTTCAAAGAGCCCGGGCAAACTTCCTAAGTGCCATAGCTGTCATTAAAGATTTGTGGTGCTGATTCAGCTTATCCTTGCAAAGAGCGATGCCTTCCCAGAAGGATTTTGCTGCCCCTCTAAACAGCAAAGTATGGAAACAAAGAGCTCTTCCAAGAGTAGGTGCTGGGTTTATACACACAGAGCAAGATCAGAGGGTGTCACTGCAGAAGGGCTGGGTTGGTATATTCCTGTTTAAATGAGTACTGGTAATGCTTTGGGCTGTTTATTAAAAACAACAACATACATCTCATCGCTCACGCTGTGCCTCATGAGCAGATGACTGACACAGGCTGCTTTTGCTCACACAAGTCACCCTGTGGTACCAGCCTGTGTTTGGGACTGACTGCCATTCTCCTTCCTCTGGCTGAATTGGAATAACGAGCTTTCAGAGAGCTTACATTTAAGTACATTGACTTGAGCAGTTTGACCAAGATTTCACAAACCTGAAGATGTGGGAGAGGATGTCAGAATGCCATGTCTTGTGTGATGTTCTTCTGTCTCCTGATGTCCCTGCTGGGCTGTGGTGTGGTCACAGCAGCTGGGCAGCTCAACAGAACAAATCCCAGGCCTTTCTGATGTTTTGGGTTTTTTACTGTAGTGATGAACGTGGCATTCAATTAGCTCAGCTGAAGTGACTACAGAAACAGTCTCTTGATGGAATTTTTCATGCTTTGTGCTTGGCTAAACCTGCTGGATGGCAGCCCACAGATCTGAGCAGCTCATGGAAAGCATCAGAAATTCAGACATTTGAGTACAGTCCATCTGCAGCTCTTTGAGCTACATTTCACACCATGGTGGAGTTTAGGCTGTGAGCAATGAAATGCAGCGTGTATGGTGCTGATGGAGCAGCCTGGCATACGTTTGGGCTCTAAACTCACTGTGTGTTTACTGACAGGGGTCACTTCTAGACTTTAGCTCATGTGTAAACAATTTTTAGGAGAGCAACTTGTCCAAAGTAGTCTCAGGAATGCTTTTGGGGACATTTTGGGATAAAAGCTGTGGAAAGGACTCCTCAACAGAACTTTTATTGATGGGCCCACACAGGCAAGTAATCTATGCAAGTGATATATGCATGTGATTTATCACTGAAAGTTTTAGAGAATTTAATTGAATTACTCTGTTTCAGCTATTTAATTTTGGATCATGGAACTTGCATATTTTGCTTTCCTACCAGCTGATTCGAAATCCATTTTCAGCATTTAATAGGTCCTGGCGCAGAACAGCGTTACAGAAATTGCTGTCATTCTTCTCAGCACCACCATCAGCTGTGGGGTTAGATTTTCTGTTTTGTCTAAAAGCAAGAAGAGGCCTGTCTCCCACTTTTCAAATGATCTGATTTTGTTATCTGTTGAGTGCATGACATCTTGCATCATTATCTGCTTGCTTTTTGACTGAATTGTATTTTCCAAATGCCAACTGATACAGGTTCCTGTCAATCTGCCCATTAGATTCAGCAATTTTCTTGGCTGGTAAAGGGTGTGACTGCATCTGGCTTGTTGTAAACACACCAGCACACATCTGCCTTGAGTTGCATTTCCTTGATCTCTGGCCACAAACAATGCCCAACAGCTGTACCCTAGGGAGCATGCTGCTCCCAACACCCTTTTTTGAACAAAAAAAATTCCCAGGCACATTTTAAAAATGGAAAAAAACTTGCTTGAGCTCATATATTCTCTGGAACAGGTACCTCCCCATCACTGTTTATCATTGTTGTTTATTTGGTGTCAGATGTAATTCCCATGATCGAAAGCATGGCAAAGTGTATTAGCTGGCTGCCTCTCCTGTAAATATTTTGCAAACTGCCACCTCCTTACGTGAGATCATACAGTCCTTTTGTCCTGTATTTTAAAATGGAACAGTTTGGAATATTTAAATTATGGGTCAAGAACTGAATAAATGAAGAAGCTGAGTAGTCAGACTGTCTTCCTAATGAGCGTTCGTTACAACAGAAGCTGAGCTGCCAATTACTGGCCACTTCTTCTGGCTACTCATTAACTGTGTTTCAGCATGAACCTCCTATGATTTGGCCCATGGCCAGATCAAATTCAGACTTTCCCCATGTCCAGAATAATATTATCACTATTTTGATAGGCAAGTAAACTGCAAGTTCTGTAAATCCACAGCAAACACCAATTTGGGTATGACAAAAGGGCATCTGCTCTTCTTACTGCTGAGAAATTGCAGAAGTGACTGTATTTAACAGTAGTAGGTGACGTTCACTTTATTTAGCTTGAATTCTGACACTGAATAAAATATTTACTACATAGCTACCATCATGCTACCCCTCAGAGCAGTTTTAGAGAAGTAAGGTGCACCAGATCTAGCCCTATACTGCTTGTTTTATTTGCTTTCAAGTGTTCATTGCAATCTGTGAAAATTGTTTCTTTATGTGCTTTGGAAATGCGGAGGAAAACACACTGGAAAACAACTAAAGAAAAACACCTTTAGATTGTGATTATTTTTAGGGATTTGTTTATTTATTTATTTATTTTAATCTGTTAATATCAGTGCACAAGCAGAACTGTATGATATAAACCTGATTTCAATTTGATCTTGGTAGAGAAAGATTAAACTCATTTTGGAGTCTGGTGTTGCATTGGAGTAAACTCCATGAAGTTGTTTTGCATTGTCATAGCCTTCATTTGAAGCACACTGTTCCTTATAAGATTAACTCTTGTGAATTCATGTTTCAGACTATGCAAATGTCAGCTAGAATCCAAAATAATTTTTCAGAATTTTTTCCTCAATTCTAACTTAATTTATTTTGAAAAAGCTATTGTGACATTACCAAATAAGAAATTCTACATAAGTAAAACAAATACATAGACTTTCCTAATATTTATCCACTGTAGATATGTAACAACTAGGGCTGTATTTTGCTTTGTTGATGTTTGTTGTACTTTGTGTCTCAGCAGTATTACCTATTTTGAGGATAAATGCAGTGTTTTGTGTTCACAGGATGCATGTTAGACTTCCTTGTGGTATCAGGATCTATAAAAGCATCAGTTGGTGCATTGGTGCCATATTCTATTTGTTTTATTCAGTCCAACAGAAAGGTGTCAGTGGCCTCTGTTGTACTGTTCCTTGGAGAATGCCAGAATTTTATATTCAATAACTGCATCAAGAACTCATCTCTTACTAGAGATCCTACATCCAACTTCTCATTAAAATGATATCTTTATATGAACTGCTTCCATGGGCAATCCTGGCCAGCAGGGCACAGAGCACACTGGGCTTCAGTGAAGTCTTATGTAGTGGTAAGACAATGAGTTGCTAGATTACTTATTTGTATGTTTACAAAAAAATGAATATATATATATTAAGGAACTTGTTGGTTTGTTGTTTTTTTTTTTTTTTAATTGAGGTGAGAAATTCTTTAGAGAAACACTTTGAAGGATGTTTTTAATTTTCCCAGTGACATGAGCATTCCCTTGGAAGCCCAGAAGTTGAGGGACTGCTGGGGGGAGATGGATTTTTCCCTTCTTTTCTCTGAGATGAGATGTGATACTTTTCACTGTGTCTGTTTGACAAAAGCTTCTGTTAATATTTTTGGATTGAAGTTTTGAGTCAGCAGCTTTCACAAAGCTGAAGAGATTCTGTTTATGAGAAACTGTGCTGTCGTGCGTTGCATCCCTCCTAGCCCTCACTTTATTCACATGTGATTTGCAGTTATGCTAAGCCTGTGTTCTGCCAGCTACCATTCTGACTTATCTAAAATAAGGCAAGACATTTGTGCAAGGAATAAAAAGATCATAAGGCATTCTGTCAGTTTTATTGGTTTCTCCCATGAGTTGCACTGCTCTCCAGACCTCAGAAGCCCTTATTTATCCCAGAAACCTTGGAATTTACAGACTGACTTTGCTAAAGCACTGCTGAACTTTAGAATCCTCATAAGAATGCTGGAAATCTTCAGAAAAGCCTTCTATGATATCAGCAAATATCTCCCATGAGAAGCCTTCTAGCACACTGAAAAGTGTTGAGCAGAGATAAACGAGTGTGTGATTCTCATTTAGAATTCTTCCTTGAAAAACACAGAGTCTATGAAGCTTTTTTATTTGTCCTGATGTGACACATTATTCTTACTTTTTAAGCTCCTGTCAGATAGAATGTTTGGCTTTTAAAGGTTATTTTTAATATTTTAATGATTGATCCAGTCATTATTGGCTTTAAACTAGAAGAGGCTAGATTTTTTTATAAGAAAGAGGTTTTTATTATGAAACACTGGCACAGGTTGCCCAGAGAAGCTGTGACTGCCCCATTCCTAGAAAAGTTTGCAGGCTGTTGGAGCTCTGAGCAACCTGTTCCCATGGAATGTGTCCCTGCCCATGGCAGGGGGGTTGGAACTGGGTGATCTCTGAGATCCCCTCCAACCCAAGCCATTCAATGAGTCTGTGATCTCTGACTCTGCTGTTTGTTTTAGTAAATCCTTGTCGTTTGAAAAAAGTGAAAGTGGCCGAAGTACCTTTCTTCCATCCTCTGGCAGTGGGCTCCACTGGCTTTTCCATTTTGCAGCCACTGTGCCATGATCATCAATGAAAAAGAAGACTGAATAAAGAGTTTTAAACTGAGTAATTACTGCTCTCCATGTATTTTAAATACTTCCCTTCTGGTGTTTGAGAATGTAGTGCTTAGGGGAATGTGGCTTAGTGGTGGCCTTGGCAGTGTTAAGTTACTTGTTGGACTTGATGATCTTAAGGGTCCTTTCCAACCTAAGTGTCTCTCTGTTTTTCTACTTTGGTCTTCTGGTCTCCTCAGCACTTTCTCTTTCCATGTACTGATTCAGTGCAGCCTTGAATTCAGCAGTTAATGATGGTCGGCTGGACTTTGGGGCTTATTTATTTTTTTGGTTTTGGGCTGTTGTGCTAGAGCAGAAAATGCTCGATGGCAGACAAAAAGCAGCTGCTGACACCAGTTGCAAGAAGATTTGAGTGATATGATGGAAGCAAAGATGACAAGCTGATTTTGTCTTGTCTCAAGTTGCAAATGAAGCTGTGAAAGGCAAATGTATGAAGCCTTTCACAGCTTCATACAGCGCAGTGTGAGGTAGAAAATGTTTATATTTAATTAAGCTTTTAATCTGTAATCTTTTTTGTGTCTATGAATGATAGCGTTGCTGTCAGTAACTATATAAGTGGACTTGCAATTTGCCTTAAATTTTCCCCATAATTTTTTTAAAGAAGATCATTGTTTAAATGAGATGGAAAAATATTAAAACCATTCCTTTTTACCAGTTTATCATATTGTTTTGGTCTATAACCTTCCATAATAATTTTAATTCTAAAATCTCCATTTCATATGTTACTCCTTCACATTTGAAGTTGCGTTTGATTTATTTTTGTTTTAAATTCACCCCCAACCATGACTTAAAAAAACTTCTGGCTCACTTAAAGTAGCTGAGCAGACAGACAACTGAAAAGCAGAGCAGGGAAAATTAACTAAACCTGAGAAGCTCTGCAAAGTAGGAATTGGCAAGTTATTTAACCATCAGGGGCCACTGCAGAGCACAGCTCAGGCAGAAACTTCTAGTCTTCTAAGCGAAAAAGCACTTCTGAACATCTCATATAAGAAGTGTATAAAACTGGGATACTTTTCAAGTCACTTTTAAATAAAATGAGATAGATACCATTTTTCCTTGAGTATGATAAGGAGAGCACAGCAGTGAATAGAATACTGTTATAAAACAGCATTTCAGAAAGGCAACAGAATGTAAACTTACCCTCTAAGTACTTAACCCACTGTACCTGAGAGTTCAACCTGAATTCAGGCAGCACTTCAGGGAAAATTAATTCACTTTATGATTTTATTTTGGTCCACATACTGCTGTTTTCCTTAAATGAATACATTGAACGAGGAGGTAATTGGGAGCTGAGGAAATGGTAGGTGAGAAACCCTTAATTTACAAAATTGTTTTCTGAGAGTTTTGTCATTAATTATATGGCTAGAATACAAAGACATCAAAATCATACTTTCTGGATGAAAAAATCCTTTGTTTATTTTATTGAAGCAATACTTGTGCTTTCCACATATTGTAAAACTTAAATGACTGTGAATATTGGTTCCTCAGCTTTATTCTCCATTTTTGTAAAGCAAAAATTTTGAAACTTTTCAGCTTTCCTTCATTTGATAACCATGTTTCTGTATGTTCATTCTATTTCTGCATATTGCAAGTTACAATATGCTCATTTGTTGGCCAACTGCACAAACTATTCCTAATTTCCCTAATGACCTAGAGACAGTATGAACTGCACCTACTTGAAAAGGCTTGGGGCTGATGCAGTAAAAGCTTTGCTTCTTTCCACACCAAAGGTGTGTTGTAAGGGCACTATTTAATCCAGTTGGAAAGCCTGATGACTTTTTAGGTGGTTCACATAGTATTACAAAGCACAGGAAAAGCTAGGCAAGCAAAAAACTTGGTGGATTCAGAATAAAGGTGAAACAGGGAATGGATGGAGAGGGAAAGAGTTGCATTATTTAGCATGGAATGAAAAAATCCCATGTCTATTGCTGACCTAGGCTGGAAAGCCTGTGGTGCAGATGCTCTTCAACATCTCTGTTGTCTCTGGCCCTGTGGAAATTTGCCAAGAATAAGCAATGGTTGCTTGCTCTGAGGTGCATGAACCAGGAGCTTCAACAAGCTGGTGCAGAATGTGATTGGTTTTCTTGGAATTCACGGAAAACTGAGATTAGGCTGCAGTTTGCTGTGTCAGTGTACTCATCAAAAGGGTACAATTTCAATTCATGTGATTTCTAATTCTAAGAGATCCCCTGCTTTCTCCTAAACTCTAAAAGACTCAGTTTGGAGCTAAAGTGATTTCTCCTTGGTCAACCTTATTGGTGCTTTTACAGTGTGAGATTTCCCTCATTATTTAGCGTGAGATCCTGTTACTGGTTTTGGAGGTCTTTTGTGAACAAATCAGCAACTGCAATTAGAGATTTGTCATAGAACACTGAAATAAATGTTTTGTGTGCTTGTATGTGTGCCATGGACATGGCTGAAATGGAGACAGGTATTACTTTTCTGTGATACCCAAAAGTATTTGTGAGGGTTGGGCATGGGAATAGGTTCTGTCACTAGATATTGCAGGTTTTGAAACTCTTTGTAATAGCTCCACTTCCTACATATAGAAGGAAATACAGTAACTGTTGAGTTCCTGTAAAAAGATAAAAGTTTTAGTTCAAAATTAAGAGAAAAAGACTTTGTTGCTAGAGATATAAATGCTCAGAATTAATACTGTAGGAAGATCTGTAGCACTGTTTTCAGGGTGAGTCACCACGCAAGAATGAATACTTTGGAAAGTATTGTTGATTTTAATAGACAGAACTTTTTTTACATCTCTTTTGTTACACAGATACTGATGACGCTCATTTTCCTTTCATGTTAGTTCAAAGCAGGAGTGGTGTATCTTCAGATTTCACAGGGGGAATGGGGGTTACTAGATAATTGTAGTAACTATTTTACAACCAAGTTGTTTTCCTGTGTTACCTAATGTATGAAATACAATGATGAATAATGTGTTTTACTAGGAAATTTCAGTTGCCAAGTAAGAGCACTGAATTTTAGGGACAATTCTCCAAAAATTCTTTGGAGTGATTTGTCACACCAGGCTTTACATTCAGAGAATTGACATGCCTGGGCAACTGTCCCCACACAGCTAAATTGGTGTGCATTTTTAGTTTTTTACATATACTAACAAACTGTGTCAGATATAAACTGTTAAAGAACCTGCCAGGATAGGAAAAAAAAGATTGATTTCTTAATTATGGACACAGAGAGCAACTTGGACTTTGTTGATCCTTTGCACCAATGTGAGACTGACCTTGTCTTTTGGGAGCCTGAGAGGTCCTCAGAAGCAACTTTTCCTTTGCCCTTATCTTTGTGATCCAGCAAAGTTTGACACTTTCTGATCTCCTCTTCTCTTCATTAAGTTGCATTAAGTTTCAGGTTGCTGATCAGGAAAAATGTCACCACTTTTTGCTATTTGTCTGTATGTATTTCTATTTTGGAGAACACAGTCAGTTTCCCCAGTGAATTGCTAAGGAATATTTAAAATCTGGAGTATTTTCTTAATTTTTAAAAGTGAGAAAATTATGGGGGGAAGAGGAAGGACTCTTTCCTATTTCTTATCTCTGTAATTAGGAGTCTGTAGTTAATAAAAGCTGTGTTTGTTCACATATATGCATTTTTTCTTCTGTTATGCAAGACTGCCACCTCATATATCAACAAAAATACTATTAGCTACTATTTTAGATGTATTTAAATGAAGAAATAAGAAATGTGGAAAAACCTGACAGCAATATGTAATACTGAATTTTAGAAGCTCACCTTTAAAACCAAGATTATAGCACTTAAATATCACATGTGATCTTATTATTTCTCTATAACATGTTAAACCTTATGTAGATTTTCTGCTAATTGTCCTCTAGGAATTCCAGATATAGATAGTTTATATTTTATGACAAAATTAATAGAATTTTAAAAGATGTTTAAAGTAATTAGAGGTGCATCTGGCCTTTACTTGATCAAATTTAAAACTATTATTTTAAACTCCCAAATACACTAAGAGTTCTGCTTGCAGGCTCATAATAGATTAATATGCAGCTTTTTTTATCCCAATGCTCAAGTAGAATCAAGTTTCAAATGAAGTCAATGTGCAAAATTGCTTGTTCATGTCAATGTTTATGAATCTCTAAACATTTGCTCAAAAATTATTGTATGAATCTCTCAGCATGTAGAGACAAGTGTACATTTGTCTGGTACATTTTTTAGCTTTTAAAAAGGAGATAAAATTTTATTTTTCATTGCTTCCTGTTACAATACCCAGATGAAGACATGCTGTAGGCAAATTTTAGTCATATGTTGGAAGTGAGAAGAGGTGGTGAGGTTATCCGTCTATGTGTGGTCTCTGTGATAAGCTCAATTTTGTCAAAGTCAAACCTCAAGAACCTTGAGTCTTTCATATCCTCTACACAAAAATGATTTACTTTGTGAATTGAGACTTGTTTCTCCAACCCTAAAATAAGTTTTGCCCAATTGATCATTGTTTTTCAGTAGTTTCTGACACTCCCCAGCTCGATCTCTAACACTTCACAAGGTTGTAAAAATGAACCTCCCCACCCCCAAATTTCTCTTGATAAAGAATTCTGATATTCTTAAAGTGTGGCAGGAATCTGAGATGCTCGTTTCAGATCAGCCCAGTCTATGAGTTTGAATTAGATTTCAGTCTTGATTCAGTTCCTGAAGTTTAATTGATATGTTAAGGCCATCTAAGTTTGCATGATTTATAATTGTACGTTTGTTTATGCATATAGTTACAAATGTGTGGCATGATTTAGTTATTAAAATGCTCTAAACACCTTTCCACAGTTGAAGTTTCTCAGATAAGTTTTCTGCTGCAGAGGAATCTGTGGTGAGTTTCCTGGCAGTGGTTGACCTAAAGAATATTGCCGGAACTTGCACCAGCACTGCCCTGGACACCTCCTTCTCATCTTCACATTCTGAACCTTTTTATATTTGATTCTTTCCTATTGTTTATTGTATTTCCTTTAACTCTAAAATAGCTTTTGTTGCTAAAACCCAGTTATGCTGTATGAAGGGAGTTTTCACTCATGTCTGAAATTTCCACCTATGCATAGCTGTGGAATACCAGCTCTACCATTTGCTGTTGAATTGCTATTTTACCCCAAGAGAAATATTATCATCCTTTTGAAAATAACTTGGATGTTGTTCTTTGCCACGACAGGAGCTGTGTGTGTGTCAGAAGGGATTGGTGACCATTATTTCTGGCGAAGAACAGAACCACTTACATGCCCAGGTACTCCAAACTCTCGGGCTTCTCTTTACAAAAGGAGTTGCAGGCATGAGGGGAGTTACAGAATCTCTATTTTGGGGAGGGGGCAACACTCTGTGAGTTGTTTTCTTATGGTTCAGCAGCATATTGAGGTGGGATCTGCCTTTCTGACTTGTGTCCTGCATAGCCTCAATCATGTCAGGTCATTGATTCTTTGTGTGACGGCAATAGTCAATTAAAAAAAAAAGAGCATTGAATATTTGCTCTCTTTAAAAGCATCAAGCCACCCTTCTAAGACATTTCATTTTTGATGTTCAAAAACTCAAACACTGACTTTTGCTATTGAAAAAAAACCCCCACAACTTACTATGCAATTAAGTTATTTAAAATAATGCAAGCAAAACACATGGTTTATGAACCAAAAAAAACCTGCAGTGATTGTAGTTTGTCTAAATTGGTAATTCTGCTCGTTTTTCAAATAAGATGTCAAAATTGGACATTGTTAAACATAAATTACATTTATGTTTTTGCTTTATCTAGTGATGCTAAGAATGTCAGAGAACTTAAAATTTTCTAAGCTTCGATATTGTTTCACAAAATGTAGCAAGCTGATAACTAATCTGTTTTATTGTTCATTCTGGGTTAATCAAAAATGTAATTATGACTTTTAATTAGAACAGAAAAAGTGTCTGCTACTATCTCACAAAAATTGCTTTTTTCTGCCTCGTCACCACAGGTTATGAAAGACAAAGAAAGCTTTCAGAGTAATAACAAGGAGACCATCTAGCCTCAAATTACTCATAATTGGACTTAATATTTGAAAGTACATCTAAATATATTGGAAGCTGAAAGCTGTGAATTTATGTTCTAATTTAATTTCAAAGCATGAAATTTAGCAGTACCTAGAAAAACACATTTTCCCCCATCATCTCTTCAAGCTGTTTCATGGTTCTGTTCTAAATTCCATTTTAATTCCATGGAGACAAGTCAAGAAGCAAGCTTATGCACATCTACCAGACCAAGCTTAGCAGTAAAGGACCCTAGAAGTGTAAAATTTTATTCATTATACCCTGGGTTTGGGTAGATGGGTATGATCAATAAATATCCATACATATAGATGTGAAATAAATATAGAGCAAGCCATAAGAATTCTAAGAAACAAAATTCACGTTTGGATTTATTATATCTATTATAAAATAACACACGAGGTGAAAAGAAGGAATGTCAACCAGAAGTGAATGATTATAATAATTTGACAGTAGAAACCAAACAGTACAGGGAGAAATCTACGGTTGTCACAGTGCAACAAAAGCCTGGGATTATTTAGAAGGCAAATCCTGGCAGTATGTTTTTACTATTAGGGGAGGAACAATTGCTGTTCCTTTAATTATTTCTACTTTATGCATCTTGGGAGTACTTCTATGAATATAACATACTTTTCATTCGTGTAGTACTTAAAGAAAATGTTAAACAAACCTGAATATTAAGTGTTAGGGACAGTAGTTTTCATTGAGATATACTGAAGAGTTTTGGAGGAGCTGAATTAGGATCTCTCCAGCCATTAGTGATGGTTTTTAGTTAGCCTGGAGGCATCAGCAGAGACAATTTTTCCATATTGTGTTAGCAGGACAACCCTGGTGGTTTTATGGTAGCCAGCTCTGCATTACTCATTGAGGGAAAGGGTGGGATTGGAACTAGAAACATAGGGATAAAAGATTTTTAGTTGGATGCCCAAACAAGCAAAATACCGTATCATTCTTTCTCCTGCAACAAATACTTTGAGTAAGATTAAAAATAAATAGAGGGCATTGAATTGAATTTCTAAAGTGCCATTTAGCTTTGGTCTGAGTTTTATTAAACTTGAAAAAGTCAGAATATGCAAAATGACCACATAATCACCAAAAGAAATAAAACCTGATTAATTCATTAGTGTTCATTACAAAAGAGGATGTTTCCAGTAAGGTCCTTATAATGTGATTTCAAGAATGAATTTTTACAGCTTTGCTCAGTGACCTGGAAATATCAAAGAATTAATACTGTAATTGTGCAGGTGATTTGAGAGAAAAATAATGAAGGGAACAGCTTGATTTAGAGCTCTTGATAATCTGGGCATAACTCAACAATATGTGGCTCAGCATGGCCAGGCAGGTACAGGTCTTTCAGACCAGAACACAAAGTGGTGGGAGAGGGATACCAGAAAGAGGGGACCCCCAGCCTTTTGAACTAAAAGATGGTATAACCCTGAAGATCCTCCCATAAACTTCATACTCACCTTAATTTCATGTATTCAACATTTTTAATTTTCAAGGTTATGTGATTCCATAATTTAGAATGCACTGTCCAAAAGCAGTTTTTCTGTAATATATTTCTGCCTTTATACTTTGATTACTTTTGCTTTGGATGTATCAGAGTACTTCTGTAGGTAAGCTCTTCTCTCCTTGGTTGAAACGCAGTGCCTGGTGGATTTAAAATGTACCAGTGTGGCATTACTTAGAACCCAAAGAGTACCTGCCTCATATTCAAAAGTAACTTCTGAAAAGGCAGAGCCATTGATAGCAGTCATGACGAGGTGTTTAATGTAGGTAACTTCAAGAAAGGGTTGATTCAGATTTTATCCTCAATGTGTATGTCATGTTTATGCTCACTGTATCTTGATACCTGGTCTAATTATTTCTGTAAGTGTTTAAAAAATCCATTATAACACTAATTAGCACATGAGTCCTTAATTAGCTATTAACTAGCCAAATATTTGTCTCTGTCTCAAAGTGGAGATTCCACTAGGGACTAACCAAAGTTCGTACTTTATGAATAGACTTCTAGCTTGCCCTCCAAGGAGATGATTGTAAAACAGTCATGGATTTCAGGGAGCATTTGGAAAATGTCTGAGTGCTGCATAGCTTCTGGGAATCTACCATTCCCCATTCATAGAAAAGGAAGAACATAATATTAATTCTCTGGGGGGGGAAAAAAAAAAAAAAAGTGGTTTTCAAGGCCTCTCAACATGCAGACCACACAGGTGCTTTAGTGTAAAGTGGGTCTGTGCATCTGACAGGCAGACCTATGTGAAGTGCCTTGTGTTTAATTTCAGTTGTATTTGGTATATTTGATAAAGATGAGAATTACACTACTGAGATTTTGTCTCTTTGAGAAGCTGCTTTTTATTTGTGATGGCGCATTCTTGAAGGAGGGGCATGCCCAGTAACATGGCTGCAAATATTGCCTGGAACAACAAGTGACTTTAGGGCTGTGGGTTGTGGTGGTGGTTGTTCCTCTTTTATCACCACTGTTTAGAAAGCTGCTGTTACAAGTGAAACATCCCCAGAGAGCTCTCAGAAGCTGTGCCCAGTAATCAGAGGGTGCCTTGGCCATACTGATTTAGGGCGGGATGGCCAAACTCCCCCACAGTTAACCTGTGAGCCAGAGGAAGGAACAGGTGAAGGAATAGTCACTCATGACTGTAAGCTAGATGGAACTGTAAATGTTTAGTTGCTTTTTGCGTCATCTCCACTGAGATTTATCTTTTAAAAGCTCCCAGACTGTGGAATGGATGCCCTTCTGCAGTACAAGTTTAAACTTGGGCATGGGAGAAAGATAAACCCCAGTTTCACTCATGCCTTGTCCCAAAGGCAGCGCTTACAGCTAGGTGAAACAAATTTGCCTGCAGTGTTTAGTGTCAGGTTTCCCAGATGAAGAGGAGATCAAAGCTGAGAGATTAGGACATGCTGGTTAGAGGGGAAAATTGCAGTTTAGCTGTGCTGCTATTTTTGAAACTTGTCATATTTGCCTTCTGTCAGGTGAGCTGAACTCTGATGTGTTGTGAAACATGTATGCGTTAGAGCTCTGTGGATGGATGTGGCAGCATAATGCTGCAGAAGAAATGTATTGGCCTCATTTCCTACTGGGTCCTGATTAAAATGAGAAATCCAAAAATTTTGCAGATGTATCCATGGTAGTTTCATGGGAGAAATGCCACAGACAAGAAACAATGTTCTCTTTATCTTTCTTTAAGATGATGATAGCAATACTACACTTGCAGTTCTGTCACAAATACCACAAGGACCACCTTGGCTTTCAAGAAACATTGATTTAATTTCTTTTTTTTTTCCCTTCCCTGTGCCTTCTTTCTTTCTCTCAGTGAGTCTCCACTCCAGGTGTACCTTCACCAACTTGTTTTTACTAGCATTAGGCTCCATAGCATCTCTAACATTCATAGTGTATTTTCCTTTGTGCCTTTTCCCTTTATTTCTAAAATACTTCCAAAATTTGTCTCCGAATCTTTTTCTTGTCATCATAAAAGCTGAATTTTCTTTTTTCTTCAAAAATATGTACAAAGAGTCTTTATTAAAAAAACCTGACCATAGATACTGTAAATATTTTAGAATATTAGGTGTTGATAGGTTTATTTAGCACTGGTGTTTGTATATACAGTAGTTAAAGTTTTCTTGTTTGGCTGCAACTACAGATTGGCCTGTCAAAAGCAATAAAACCTAAAGGTGTGTGGCCACTGTCAATATGCCATTGCACAAATTATTTTGTTAAACAAAGGGGTAGGCCTGGTCTGAAGACTTTACAGTCAGTTATGTATTTTTGATACAGGAGCTGATTGTATGTGTAAATTTAGGATTCAATTTCAAGCTTAGTTCTTCATGTATGACTGGAAATGAATTTTGTACTATGTTGTTTATTCACTCTCTCTGAAGAACCCTTAAATGTGTCAGTAGGAACAAAAGAGATGCAAACATTAAATAAATATTGGTAAACGACCAATCCCGCACACATCTGTCATTGACTACCTTTTGTTTTTACATATGTCTGCATGTGCCTTTTTCCTCTTGAATTAAAGAAAATGCATATTCCTTAAAATGGTAAGAGTGGTGGATTTGTATGATCAGGTTTTGGTGTTTTCTCTTTCCCTGTGCCAAGAAAAGACAAGTATTTCTGCAAATGGGAATAAGCTTTGTTTGAGATGCATCAAGCTTCACATGACTCTTGACTTTGATTTCATTAGAGTTGAATCAGATATAAACTCTGAGGTAAGAATAATGTCTGCAACGATAGCTAATAAGCACAGAAATATTATGTATACTGTGGAACCAATTCTATGCTTCTTTCTTTTCTTTTCATATTTTTATCTACCTGTAACAAAAGCTGGCCTGCGATTCACAAAAAATTCTCATTATTAAAGCCAGAGGTATCTTGCTGCCTAGAAATCTAGCATTTACTTCCCTGAAGTAAAATATGAGCCCTTTTCATTAGATATCACCATGTAGACCTGAAATTGTTAGCAGAAGACTTACTTAGCATGGATATATTATTCTTATCCAGTCCCAAGTAACAAAAATGACCTGTGGAAAAAGGAGCTCTTGAGAAATTATTTCATTCTGTAAATTAGTTTAAATTAGCATCATTCTGCAGCTACCAAAGTTAAAGGATCAGATGCAGAATACATCTCACAATGCAAGCAATAAACCCTTGTTTTTGGAGTTCAAGTGCCTGAAAGCTTAGGTTCAAAATGAAAGAAACAATAAAAGTTATTTATGTATACTCTTGAGGTCTAATTAGGCTTAGTATTTCATATGTACGTGTATATTTACAAGCCAGATATTGTAATGTTTATGGAAATTGACACTTAACTTTGAATTGCTTCTATTTGCATATGCAAATCAGCAAAGCAATTCAGTGTGAATGGATTTGAGAGACCTGTCAACAGTTGTTTATGGGGAAAGGCAAGGAAACCTGGAAACAAATCCTTGTGAATTAATGGCTTTGTTTGGCTTTGAGCATTGGAAATGTTCGTGACCTGGGCAGGTTTCAGGGCCCCACCATGTAGCAGCTGCAAATGCAGGCCAAGAAGGAGATTTAATTGTGCCCCATGAACCACTTTCAGGGACAGCAGGCACCTGTAAATGCAGGCATTTCCACTGCTCCTGCGTTCCTGCTAAAACCAGCCCCCAGCCCTGTGCTGGCAGTGTTGGTGCAGTACACAAAGCACAGGAGCACTGAGCAGAAGTGTCCCCGTGGCAAGAAGAAAAGGAGGAGGCAGAGTTTAGAGGGCCACAAGGTATGGCAGGAAGAATTTAAATGTTTTTAGGCTTCTAGTACAGAATTGAAAGTGAGCAGGTTTCAGCCAGCCAGTTGCTTATGGTTGCTTCCGTGCAAACAACCTCACACACGCATTTTTCATGAAATGCAATTCTGTAACATAAATCAGGTTGGAGAGAGCTGCTGTGGATACTGTTCAGTCTCTGCTCTCTTTCTTGGAGAAGTTAATGAGAATAAGCTGTTCTAATTTATGTCAGTATACTCCACTGTTATTGTTCTCTTTGTAACAAAAGAAGAACAAAAGGCATAGAAGTCAGGAGTGATGAAGTGCATAAATTTGAGGGATGCTACAAAGAGATCGTTTCATAACAGAGCCATCAAAATCTTCTAATTGAGATTGTTATAAATATATCAAAATCAGCTGCTGAAGACAAAACAGTGCATATTTTCTTGTGTCTCAGGTGCGTGCAAAATGGGGTTTCAAGAGGAAGAGAAGAGAAACATTAGCACAGCACTTTGCTCTCTTCAGAGGCGCTGCAGCAGATTCTGAAATCTGCTTTGGAGAGACAGTGAGAAATGAGGGCTATCACATCTTCGCATGCAACTACCTGCCTTTGTATGTCATGTTCCTGTTACTGTTTGCTACAGGAATGCTCTGTAGAACAGCTTTCTGTATCAGTTAGCAGCAGTGGGTCAGTTGTCAAGGTCATGAGGAGTGAGCCCACAGCTCTGTGGGAGCCCCATGGCTTTGTGTGCATTATGAATGTGCTTGGTGTACCTCTTCACGCTTGATGCTGCTTTTTAGGACACAGAACTTTAGCATGTGCCCTTTTCTGACATGTGGAAAAGCAAGTGGGGAATTTGCACACCATTTTTCATGTTTCTCGCACATCCACTCCAGGGTCAGAAAGTATTTGGCACCTTATATTTGAAAGAAACTGAGTATTTTCCCCGTGTTTCACTCTGTCATCGTATAAGGTCAGCTGTGCTAAGGTTTTTGTCAACCAATGGTTCTTGGGGTGTGAACAGGGCAATGGCAATTGGGAAACCAAAGCCCAACACTAATAGCCAGGATATACTGCTCCATTGAGTAGCCTTGCTTTTGGAAATTTGGAAACTGTACAGCTTCAGTTTTATCCTGTACAACTGTACTTTTATCCTGCTGCAAAGTGTGGTGATCAGTGTTAGAGAGAGCCCAGCACAAAGACACAAGGTGCATGAGTAGCTCATGTTTCCCTGATGGGATTCAGGCTGAATTTATCTAGCGTGTGGTAATGTTACTTTTATTTATATTGAAGACTGCTGAAGTTAAATGAAACACTAAGCAACTGTATTGTCTGAATTAATCTAAATCTGATTCCCAAGAGTTCAGTAAACCTTAAAGATTAATTCTTTTATCTACGGCTCTGGAAAACTTGGATGGTTTTTGATTTCCTTTTTTGGAATTGGGTTTTGTTTTATATCTGTCACCAAACATACACCTAAATGAGTAAGCATAACAGATAAATACACACAGAACCACAAACATGTACATGTTTGCTTCTCGGTGTGTAGCTTCACTTGAATACATGAATTTTCAGGGTAAAATGTTCAATCAACACTCAAGATTTAGTTAAACTGGTAGTCATGACAGAAGCCACTTACCTCATGTAACATTAGTGACAGGTTTTAAGCCCATCTTTAGTATTGGCAAAAAGAAAATTTTGACTTCAGTAAATATATCTGTGTTCATGAAAATATACTGGGTGTTTTTGGGAAATCAGAACTGGTCAGAGGTTCAAGTTCACCACTGGTGGTCAAGCAGTTCAGGAGGGACAAGTGGTGGCACAACTGCTGGTGAGATGAGAAGCATATCCAATGCTTTAGGACCTTGTATCTGAGTGAGAGAAGACTGATATTTATGGAGGCTCACTATTTTGCACAAAATGTTCTACGAAGCTGTTCATGTCTGCAATGTCTGTGTGAAGGCAGAGTGTGTGCTGCTCTCTGGTAAATCTCCTTTGAGATCTTGTATCCCTTAAAGCCAAGTGGAGATGTTTTCCACTTTACCAGATCTGCTGGGGAGCATTTTATTGCCATGACAGCTTATATAGATTCTGTTTGAACTCAGAATTTTTTTTTAACACCAGTTTTGCCCAAATGGTCTCCTTTTTATTTTTCCCTGAGGTAAGGAGGAGCATTTATAGGATCCAATAAAACAGGTTGTGTTAGATGTGCCAAAGTTACTGGAGATAGGTAACTGCTCAGGGAAGAAAGGCCATTCATCCTCCTTATTCTCCCCTTGCAACCTGAGATCTCATACGAGTTCGATAAGTCCTGCCCTTTCTCACTGCTTCTTCTCCACAGGCACCTGGAACATGATGGGAGAATCTTTATAGATAGAGCTCCATGGGCTTTCCTTCAGCCCATTCTCCCTCCTCTACCTATGCTGAATAGGTTGAAGTTTGATGGAGGATGGGAAATAATCTAAAAATCGAGTGTTCTACTGTGTGTAGAATTTATTTTTTTTCTGGACTTGACTGTGTCCCTTAGGGTTCAGAAGGGTAACTCTTCTCTTATTTCCTGGTCTTGATGTTGTCCCCATGAGCCAACTTGCCACATCTAAACTGGGACCCTTTTACAGCATGTAGGTGAGAATATCACTTCTCATGTGGAAAGAAGTTGCAAGGCTGAATTCAGTCAGCTGAACACAGGCAGTGTTGAAGAGCATATCTGGAGCTTTAGGGCGTGAATTTGACTTGGCAGCTTCTTCATTCCTCCAGATGCTCTTTCCCTTCTCCAGGAGGTGCTGTGTAATTTTAAATGGGACTCTTGCCTTAAAAGCTGCAAAGACCAAAGTAGAAAAAAAATCATTAATGCTATGTAGTAGGAGGAGCAATCTAGTATTTCTTTCATTTTGATTTTTTCCTTCCCTGAATGAAGAATATTGAAGGACTGAATTCATCCTGTTATGTTGATCTGCATGAAAAGAAATGTAAATAAGATCCAGATGTGTTTTCTCCTCTAACAGTTTCATTCACTATGCTTTAGATATGGGAAAATGAAATGTATTCTGTAATAGGTTGGAGGAGAATAGACCAAAATTATAATTTTATAATATTCCCTGGGAATTCATAGAGACCTAACGAATTAACTAGGAAACTCTGATGTCTAATGAACTCTGCATGGGGAAGTATTTAATTTTGCACTGACTGCCATAAGGCAACTGCATGGTGGGTTATTTAATCATCAGCTGTAGAAATAAAACAGCAGTAGAAAATAGACCTGCCCCCAGCATTGTAGAGAAAGGTTTAACCAATCCCTCCCTTCAGTCATTGTTGGAGGGTTTTAAGGTCCTCTTCTCCAGAGCCAAAACTTTTGGGAAACACCTGCCTGGAAGCTCTGAACATAAGAGCACACCTTCATGTAGCACAGAGGGGAAAATAGTAACACCTCTAAAGATGCAGCCTTGCTCTGTTGGAAGCTATCCACTGTAGCTCTTAAGTTATTTTAAATAACATACTGATGCAACTAATTGTGCTAAAAGAGCACACTGTGAGTTGTTGGTTGTTCAGTGTACTGAAAATATAATTTGCAGTCAGTATAAACCAAGGTCATGGACTGTCCTGCAATGGTAGAGAAATATATACATAAAAGGTTTTGTCTTAGATGGTGAAATCCATGTTCTTATGTGAGGTAGCTCAGAGAAATACAGGGTTTAATTGTGACAATCATAGGAGTAAATGGCTTCATGCACCTCAACACCTCTTTCATTTATGGCAGTTTTTTCCTAACTGACAGTCCACTGCAGAGCCCTGTAACAGAGATCTCCTCCTGCCCACACACTGCCCTGGAATAGCAGCCAAGGAGCAGCTAGTCCCTTCTAACAGCCAGAAAATCACCTTTTCATAAGTACAAGAATCTTCTGGATACTTTATGATAGAAGAGGATATCAAAATATAACCTGTCATCTTTAGTTTCTTCCAGGCTTCATCAGCCATAAATGCTGAGTTCTATCTCCTCATATTTCCCTTTCATCCTAGTACTTTTCCTAAGAGTTTGGTTGCTTGAGCAACTTTCTTTCACTAGTCTGAAGTGAGAGACCAGATTTAAACCCTATTTTTTTTTCCAGACATAGACTCAGTCTTGAAACCAGGTTCATTCTCCTTCTTTATAGATGGCGAGCTTATGTTTATCCCCTGCCTTGCAGGTGACTGCACAAGTCACTGGGTTCACTGAACAACTAGAGGGGTTTGGTTTTAGTTCATTTTTTAAAACTCTTCTTCCCCAAGCTCCATTTCCCTTGAGACAAATTGGAAAAAAAAAAATAAAACAGAAAAAAACAATTTATTGCAGAATAGGAGGAAATAATATTGAAACGTTAACATATTTTGAAAAATAAGATTCTTTTCAGGTAGCTTGAGCATTAATACATCATGTCAAGCAATAGATGCTGTACACCATAGGGTTATACTCTCATTTTGAGCACTCTTGCAGTACATTGGATTTTTGGTAATGTGTTTATTCACTCTATCCTCATTATAGAAATAATCAACAAAATAGATCTGTGCTCTTTCAAATCCCTGCAGAAGTCAGTCATCTCTCTAAACATATGGTCTGTTTACCTTCCCAAAAGCAAAATGTCTTCATAATATCAAAACCCAAAGACCTTTCTCTGTTCCAGTGCAGCAGACCTGGAAATTCATGGAGGTTTTGCTGTGCATTTTGGTCCCCAACTGGTGCTTGAGAGCAGAAGGCCAGAGCTCTAAGCAGGATACATCGGACTGTCGAGCCACCATGCTACAGTGCCTCTGACATTATTTTTTAATGAGAGAAAAAAAAAATAACTGACCTTGTAGGGACTTGCACCAGAAACCTTTGGCTGGTTGCCAGCCAGGAGAGCATTTTAGGAGCAAGTGTGCCATGCTTAGGAAAAGTGAACCAGACAGATTGTTCTTCCCCACTGTTACAGAGTCATCAGTGACTTGTTCCCCAGTGATTTCTGGTCTTACTCTGTGCTCTTCTGTCCTTGGTCAAAACATTCTACACCTAAGCTAGGAAAACTGATGCTGACGTGCTTGGAAACAACCCTCCTTCTCCAGCCAAAGCCATATTTTGTCAATATTACTTATCACAGAAGCTTGTGTTGCTGTCAGCATCATTTCTGAGATTTCAGATGCAGTGGCAGCAGTCTTACACAACAGGAGGAAAAGGAGTTGTATGTCATAACTTTGCTCAGCAAATCCGCATTGGAGATAGAACCATAGCAAAGAAACAACATTTGTAAGAAATGCCTGGAGATCACAATAAGGGAAAATGCGTTTAGATTGCGGACAAAAACCTGTTCTCTGGTGCCCACGTTTATCCTGACTTAGAAACCTTTCAGAAAGGATGCTTCTCAGCAATCTCTGCAGCATTATCAGAACCCTGATAACATTCTGTTTTATCAGGCCTGTGGTAATTAAAGTGATGTTCTTTCTTTTCTTCTTTTTTGTATTCCTCACCACCATATTTTCAAAATTAGCTCTTTTCGATGTGACTGTTTCTTTGTTTACATGAGAGAGAAGAGAGTGGTCATAGAAAATCTGTATTATATGTGGTTAACAACAAGGTTTTCATCTCTCAAGCAGCTATTTGCTTTTTGTTTAGCAAGTTCTTTGAATCTAAATAATGTGGGCTGCAAGTAAAATTGCACATATCACCAGTGCCCAAATAATCAGTCATTTAGAGATTTTAACACTGGAAATTCACTAAATAAGGCTGTTATGCTTCAATATTTTGTGCAAGGCAATGATAAATGAAAGCAATGGGCTCTGCTGTTATTTGAAAATAAGTTCAGTACTTATTACAATCTTCCAGAGTTTGTAAAGTTACTGTGTTATTAACCTTCCAATACAGATTGCTTTTCTAAAAATACCCTTCTTTTCTGTATGAAGGCCTATTCTCTTTTTTTTCTTTTGGCTATGTTAACCTCAAAAATATAATACAGATCCTAATAAACTTCTTAAATGTGTAATTTCTCCCAGTTTTCTTTTTTGGTTTTTTTTTTCCATAATACTACTAAAAAGGAACTAAAATTGTCGAGTGTTTATTTTAAATTTTTGTGCATCCCACATGTGCACATACCCCATGAAACTCTACCCACGGTAGTGACAATCAACCTGACAACATAATCAGTCAAATTTTACCCAGGGACTGTTTCTTAGGTAACTAAACAGGGTCTCAGAAATTAGTTGTAGAATACAGAATAAACCCCACATTGATGTGTAGTATTTCCATTGTTTTCCAGCATAGTCTGGGGACGTTGTGTTGGCAAAGGTGAAGCACATCTGTTGTGCAGATTGTGAGTGTGCAGCTTCTGGTGAGAGTGAGATTCACCCTGGTACCAGCAGAAAGCCTGATGTGAGTCCCAAAAATAGGACTCCATCATCTGGGGTGTAGGTGATGTGTCAGCTCTGTGCCCACGCTTTGTAGTAGAACACATTTGGCTGTTGAGGAGCTACAGCCAGAAGGAAAACTCCCCTTCTCCCCTTCTGAAGCCTCTTTTTTTTTTTTTTTTTTCTTTTTTTTTCTTTTTCTTTCTTTCTTTCTTTGTGAGGGGTTGTTGCTGATGTAACAAACTTTCCTCAGGGAAAAGAGCTAGAGCTCTGAATGCTGGTGGTCAGGCTGGATGAATTGCTATCTTCATGCTGAAGTCAGCATGAGTAAAAATGTCATCAGTGCCATCTTCCATTGCTACAGTTAAAGTTGTCTAATTCTTCTGTAACTGGCCTTATAAAGTAGATTGTCTCTTTTCTCATTGGAGGGTTTTAATGTGATAGTATTGCTTAGGGGTTGCATATTGCCTACAACAAACAAACCAACCCCAAACAAACAAAACCACAACAAAACATCAAAAGCAACAACAAAAACCAAGAAACTTCTCCCCCCCTGCAGACACACTAACAAAACCTAAAACAAAACAAAGAAAAATATCCAAACCAAAAAAAACCTACCACCACCAACAAAAAAAACACTGACAAAGAGGCTATGTTTGCCAAGATACTGTTGTGGGGATCAGACCAGCACAGCCTAAGTGTTGCTGCAGGCCACAAGTGAGACTGCTTTTTTTGCTAAATTACAGCCAAGCAAGTAAATCTATGTATTAAACCACTTAGTTACTGGCCTAAAGGTATAAACAGAAATTAATGACTGGTGAGGCACATTAGTAATTGTTCCAATGGACAGGAGCATTTTTGGCTGTGCAAACCTACCAGGAAAATGGGCTGGGTGGCCATTTACCATGAGATTCCATAAAATTGACTGTCTGGAGCTGAGGAGGGTGGAGTGGCATGCTTGGACAGCAGGACTGAGTAGCTAAGAGTGTCAGGGTATTGAAGAACAGGGCACTTCTGATGGGTGTGGGGCTGGGAAATGGGCAGAGAGGATAAATGCATTAAAGTCTTGGATGCAGCAGCTTGGTTTGACCTCCCCTTCCTGCCTGGCCTGGGATATACTTTAATTCATGTGCTGGACATGGGCCCTTGCTGACTGCAGGAGAAATGGCTTGGAGCAGGTGTGACAGACACCTCCTTTC
>VYXD01018775.1:1318395-1346067 GCA_013397195.1 Hylia prasina | reverse complement strand
AAAAAAAAAAAAATAGTACCCCCCTTCAAAAAGTTTTGAGAAAGACATGTTGTCATATTAAAAAACAAAAAAGTGTATGCAGACATGTGCACATGAGAAATCATTCTGGAAAGAGAACATTACTGACTGGATTTAAATATCCAGCTATGGCTGAGATTTTATGGCTTCATTTCTTTCTGTTTATTTTCATGGCAAGAGACTCTCCCTTTTATTTTTCTTGTCTCAGCTCTCTATCCATAGCTGACTGTAGGAATTCTGCTGCTTTTTATGCAATCAAAACTTTTTTTATTTTTGGGGTGTTATTCTCCCCCAGCTGGCCTTCCTGACCTATCTTTTTATTTTCCTTTTTGATGTTTATATTTGCAAATAAGTTAAGTTTGCCCTACACTGTGCTGTGAGCATTCAGCTTGACTGATATCCAAATTGGAGCACTTACAGCAAAAATATAAAGGTGTTGTAAATATTTTAAATTGCTTTTGACTCTGAAAAGTGTTTTGAAATTATTCCACTGCCTCAAACCTTTTATGTGTACTTTATTCTGAACCTTCTTAGATGGGGCATTGGACTGTAACATACAGATTTCCATAAAGCTTCTTCTGTGACATTAAAAAATTTTAGGTAGTTTTAGTTTTGAAATAGTAACAAAAACCATACAGAAAGCTAATGTATTTTTTTAAAACATAGCTCAAAGAGGTTTAGAGCAAGGAAAAAGGATAGCTTCTACTATTTTATCTATATGGTATCCTGACAGGAGAGCAACATTTTGGTCCAGAAATACTGCAAATTCATTCCCTGAAAGAAATCCACTGATATTACTGAAGAATTCACCCTTCTGTTCCTGAATCCCAGAGGATTCAATATTGACACTTAATTTTCATTCTCAAAGAAAATTTTTCTTTTATTAATAGAGTGCCAGACATTATGTGAAGGCACAAAGAGTATTGCTGCTAGTTTGATTTTAATTAATTTGTTATCAGTCAGGCACATAAATCCTTTAAATATAGTTTGTCACAACTTCCTGAGGATTAGAGCATTGCTGTGTTACCTGAAAAAGCTCTTGTGGACCAGCTGGCCAAAACAAATTCTGACTTTGAAGCATAAACACTCCTGCAGGACAATCAGTAGACCCAACAACAGTAATAAGGAATAAAGAAAGAAAAAGAGAACAAAGGAATGTGTGCATGTAATTCTTCATCACAGAGAACTCAATCAATCTCCAGTTTAGCACTTCTCATGCTGTGAATAAGACTGACAGCAGAAGAGCTTTGTGCAAGTGAGAGACTCTGAAGTGTCTGCAGGAAAGAGGCAAATCAGAATTTAAACTGAAACACATTTGGGACATTTCTGTCAGATGATTTACTTTCTCACCAGCAGAGAAATAAGCAGGATCAATACCATGTAGGGGCTAATTAAGCTGTGTTCTCCTGGAGAAGGCAGTCTCATACCATGTACCAGGGGGTTAGGATGGTTATAAACTTGAAAGAGCAGAAAAAAATGCTTTGCATGTTTATACATCAAGTCCAGGGATCTGTACAAGGATGTGCTGTGCCGTTTTAGAATGATTTGGTTCTTGCATGTTTTGTTGCTATGGTGCACCTTAGCTTAATAGACTCTATTACTGTTCTCATGTGAAAAGAATGTGTGCTCCTCATTCTGGACTTTATTTTCTAACCTTTTTTAGTTTTATTCTCTGCTTTCTGATAATTAAGGTAGAGACTTGGGATAAGAAGGAGGGGAAGTGATGAGAGCACTAGAGAAAACTCCACTGTTATGACATGAGGAGGATTCTGCCAAAAATGTGTGGCTACAACAAAACCCCACCTTACCTCATTAGATGTGCTATGTATTTTAAATATGTATATGTTTTTTTTAGTGCCCCAAGAAATACTTTATAGTAGGAGACCATCTCCAAGGAATCTTGGAGAGAGGTCTTGGTTTACTCATAGCTAGTCCTGAAGCTATAAAGGAAAAACCTTACAGAATTGGCAAAAGCATGAGATAGAAAAGCATGAGAAGATCTAAACCATTTTTTTAAAATTTAATTTGGAACAAAAAACCAAATATTATACCCAGACATATCAGCATCTTAGAAATGCACAAAGCAACTCCTGAATGACAAAGTGTGGTTGGTTGTGTGGTGCTCTGATCATCACTGCGATGGAAAAAACCTTGACCTGCTTAGTGAGAAAATGCATTTATAATTCAAACCAGAAGCTGGATGCAGATTTGGAGAACTGTTGCTCTTTCTGTCATTCTAAAGCAAGATTCTGCCTGATGTAAATGCACAAGTAAAAGGCACTTGGCTATGAAAGCAGGTGTTTGCCTCAAAGTTAATGACCAAGATTTCCTTTTTTGTGGTACTTTATAAAATTTAATAAAATAATGACTGGTCTAACAGAATCCCATAAAAAATCTGAATTAAAACTGCTTGGAATTGCAGGGGGAATGAACCTACCATGCTCTGTCTGTGATTTTCTGGTGTAGCTGATAGAGGTTGAAATGTTGCTTTTGCTTGAAAATTCTGTATTATCGTAGTGCAAGCGTACAAGTTCTAAGTAAATCAGGGCAGATTTCCCACAGCTCCCATTTAAAACAAAAATAAAATATGTTGTGCAATTCTTTGACATAAAAATCAAATGCAATGCTTCAGAAAAATTATAAGGCAAAAGCGTTCTATGTCAAAATGAAGCAGTTAATTCGAGAAGAAACAGCACTTAAAAAATATAGCTCTCCTTTTTGTTGTCCTAATTGGATGGTTTTATAATGACAGATGAAAGCCACTGCGAAAGTAACACACAAATGGTGTTTTATAACCTGCTTAGTGTTTCAGCAAAAGATTTTCTTTGTGTCACCCAATGAATCATAGACTGCTGCAGGTAGAAAACAGCAATAACTTCTTTTTAAGATGCGTTGACATTCTCATTGTTATTACTTTCAAATTAACATGGGGTGCTGGAAGAACAATTTCAGGTGTTACTGAACTTTACTGCTTGTGCTAATTGTTTATGTTCTCTTTACGAATTGAACAAGGGTTTGTTAGAAGGAAAAGCTGTGAGAGACGAATGGTGAATGAACATACAACACAACAATGCATTTGCATAAAGGCAGATCATAATAACTGGAGATATAAGGAAAAAGTCTGTAATTTATATTGGTGTTTGAATGCTTAATAATAATAATATGAAAAGTTGGCCTGATCTGAAATGAAATATTTGCTTAGATCTTTTTCTAAAACTACCGTGGCTAAATGTAGTCTCAAAACACTATTTCAGAACGAGAAAACAAACAATTTCCATTTTAAAAAAAGTTAAATATTTTAAGTGTCATTATCTCTCTTTTTTTTCTTGCCACTAAAAGCTGTGCCAATGTTAAGCTGCATTCCTGGAATGTGAGACATCTTTTATTTTTTAAGCAAATGATATATATTTAGGATTTTCATCCAGCTAATAATGCACATGACCAGGATAGACCATTTGCATTCAAACTTTACATAGTAGGAGTTACATTTCTGATTAAGTTTTGGACTACAGAGCAAGGAGCTCTAGACCTTGGGTTTTGTGAAATTCTATCCCCTACATGTCCTATCCCGTGAACTCAGAGGAATGAGGAACACCACCTTTGTTTTGACAGAATATATGGATTAGAAAAAAAAGTTTATTGCAGTAGCAGGTTACTCTGAAGGTTACTGAAATTTAGATTGGGGTGGGTTACTGTGAGGTATCACACACAAGTTCCTCTCTAGCTGTTGGTGACCTTGGCTTTGCCCCGTTCCTTTGTCTCTAAGAACAAGCAACTGTGGAAGAATTTCAGTCCCACACTGTATCATAGTGGTGTAAAATATTAAACTCTTGTCTGGCTAGCAAGTGGAAGGGTGAGGCTTTCTCTGGGTTGTATTTGCTACCAAAGTGCTACCCTGAAGCCAAGGATGGGACAGGCACACACTACTTCAAGCTGCAGCTTTCACACGCATTCCTTACAACAGTTTTAGACAAATCCTGCATTGATCCTGGCAGGCATCAGCGGTTCTAAGCTTGCTTTCCACAGTCTAGCATAAGAAAGTGGCTGGAAGACATCCAAAAATCTGCACATTTGTTTCCATGGAAGGCTTGTAATATCCAGACTCTTTTGACACTGAATTTAATGGCATATTTGTATTTGAAAAAAATCAATAAAGTTTATGAACTGAAAAGAGAGATCCAATACCACCAGTTCTGTCACTTTTAAGGGCATCTTATGTAATTCTTTGAGGCACAGTCATCAGGCTCTAGAAACCAACCTACATCTTCCTGTGAAACAAGATTTAGCGTCGTAAGCCTCATCGGAGCCGCTCAAGGAGAGGTACAGTGAGAGAGAAGAGAGGAGAGCTGTGAGAAACAACCTACTACCCATCAGCCTAGCAGGCCAATAAGATCTGATAGGTTTCTGCAATAAAACCACCCTAAACCTCCCAGTGGATTTTCATACAATAGAAATCAAAAGGGCACATCAGTCATATAGCAAGAGAGACACAGAGGGAAAATGTCCTGCTCCCCCACTTTAACTAGCTTGCTGCCTCAGATAAAATAGCCATCATGCAAGGTTCATAAAGAATAAAACTTTTCACTCTTTGAGGGCCAGTCCAAGGTCTGTGCAGCATTTAAGTCGTACTATTATGAGGCTATAAATGGGGCACTAGTTGTAAATTATTTCTTATTGCTGTTATTACCTTTGAGATGCTATAATACATAATGATCTATCATCCACATTTATAAAATGCTTGTACTGGAATAGGCAGACCTTCATTCCTTTTCAGAATAATCCTGCTGACTTCTGTCGTGTCTATAGTTATAACAAAAATTCAATTTGGTTTTCACTCCATGTTCTGCACTTGATAGGATTATCTGGAACCTGAGATCATAAAGTGGGAAAGATATAGTAGGAAATGCATGGAGTTGCTTCCTTTTTCCCCACAGCTATTTTGGCTGTTTTTACTGTATTTTAAAAAGCACACATTGGCCAGTGGCACCAGCTGAGTCCTCCCAATGCAGTGCCTTTGTGCTGGAGCATGCAGCCACCTGAGCACATCCTTTAGAAATATTTAGAAAGTTCAGACTGGGTTAGCTCAGTTAAGCTCATTAAGCTCAATGCGAGTTGATGGCTTTTTCCATTCTAAAAAGCAAAGTGTGTAACTCTTCTTCCACATATCTGGAAGGGTTCCTCTCCCAAAGGCAGTGAGAGGTGTCAGCAAGGCTCATCTCATCCCCTTCCTGGGAAGTGGCAGGACAGGACTCTTCACAGATACACCTTTCCAGCTCTTTAACCTGAGTCTAGAATTTTTCTGAATTAGTTTCATCTTTGGCTTTCCAACCACTCCTGTTCTACAACATTGTGTATGATCAGTTGTGATAATGTAGGCATGGAGAAAATACAATACTCCAGGGTTATGAAAGGTACATGCAGAATATTCTTTGTTCTTCAGAGAAAGAATTTCACATTTTGTTAATCATTCTGAGCAAGTCCTACGATTACTTGAATCCTATTTTAGTCTGAAATTCAAACCTCATGAAATACCTGCTAGAATTATTAATGTGATACCACACAAAATCTTTTCTTTCTTTTAAATGGGAAGCATCAAAACGTATGTATTGTTCTTTTGTTGAACTAAAGTTTAAATTTGTAGAACTGAGAACAGTATGATATATTTAAGATTGCTGCTGTCCTCAAAACTTCCAAAAGAGAGTGGCCTATTTTATGTGTAGTTCCATGTAAAATACAAATAAGTTCTAGTATTTATCCTGCTGAAATAGGTGAACTTTTTCCAGTGTATTTTATGAAAGCATATATGTTTTCTATTTTGTTCAGATGATGAAGTGGCATGGAAAATGGGATTGTATCTCTATGTCCATCAATGGTAAATTATGCACATTTTTTTTATTGGATATGGGACCGTAAATACTAAAGATAATGGTGAATCACAGTCCTTACCTAGACCTGTTGCCTTTTTTCCTAAATACAAGCAATTAAAGTCTGTCTCCACCAAGCAGCCTTGACTTCAAAGGCAGTGTAGGCATAGTCTCTGTGTATATGTTTAACTGCTTGTTCTATTTATAAATTCTATTTAGTGACCCTCATAATACTTATAAAGAAGAATTTCTAGCAACTGGTAAATGCACCTTAACAGCCAATTAGTGATTAACAGTGTATGGCCTTTACCTAGCAACTTCCTGACCATAAAATTTCATTTACTCTCTGCAACATTACTGTATCTGTGCCTCACAAAAACAGTTCCTTCTCCAAGGAAAGGAGGATGAACGGCAAAAGCATCTCCAGACTCTGCAGCTGTTTTCCCTCTTAGAATCTGGGATGCCTGGAAAAAAGTGGATGAGCTTTCAGGCACACCCTACTGTTATGAAAGAATAGCATTATGTTTAATAGCTAATGGAAGTTGAGAACAAATTGCATGTGATTTTAAGTGGATGTTTTAGAGAGGAAAAAAAGGTGCTGCTAACTTAATAATTAAGGGAAGGAAAGTAAAGCTACAGGGAAAGCAATTGTTTGTACAGGAGAGAAAACTGATAAGTTATCTGCTAAGGAACATTGAAGGGATCGTGGGGGAAGGACCAAGATAGGTGAGATTATAAATGTCCATGAGAATAATATCACTGCTGAATCCGTGATTTTGGTTTCCAGCAGAAACAGAAAATTCTTGTATATCTGACAGCTTGTCTACTCTTCAGCTGCCTTTGCTGATCTAAGGAAGGATATTCCCTTCCCACTCTAGACTCTGGCTCAATCCAGTCCTGAGGCTGTGACAGCTGCAGGAGCATTATCAATAAGATTAGGCATATCCTTCTGCCCAGCAGGGAAGGTGGCAGGTTCTTGTCGTACCTCTCCTAAGACAATGACCATGTGCAGCTCAAATTCATGCCATAATTGCCTTAGTGCTTCCTGTTTCCCCACTGCATCCTTGCAGATCCCAGGGAGGATGTCTGTGCCCTGTTTGAATGTGGTGTCCACAATCACTGTGATGTTAAGGGGGGTGTGTTCCCCAGAACTGGGCACAGACAGACAGACAGACATACTGTCAGGCTCTTCTGCAGGTCTGTTTATTAGCCATTTTTAAAAAAACACACCAAAAATCCCCAGCACATTGGCTTTGATGTTCCTTTTCTTCCTAGGGAAGAGCTTAGACCCTTTTAGAAGTACTTTTCCATCTTATTCCATATTGCATATAAAATTGAAAATGTATGTTTTTCAATCAGTCCTTCACAACATGCCATTAATTGTTTGAAGTAAAGTAGCATTTTCTTTTGTAGAGTGAGGAAGGCAAATGTCACTTCGCCCCAGGATGCTTGTGCTAAGTGCAAGATGTAGTGCAGAAATGTGATCTGTGCTGCCAGGAGCTCAATGAAATGTTATATTTTCAAAAACTGTATCTTGCTGGTGTAGACATTATGTGAATATCATTGCATATGTGTGAGACTAGACAGATAAGAGATAAGGCTGTCCTAGCTATACCCATGTCTTAGCTTAAAAATAAAATTATTGTATTGATCTGCTCTCACAGGAAAAATGTACATCGTTTTTGAAGTCTTCCTAGTGAATATGCTATAAATCTCATTTTTCTGTTCTTTCTGTCTGCCCTTAGGCAGAGACAGAAATCAATGGTTTTCATCATTCCAACGTTGTATAATTTCATAATTCATGATGTATGATTTATTCAAATACACGTAGAACTTTTGTTTATCGACTCGAATGCAAACAAAACTAATAACTTCTGTCACTTTTATCCTCATTGTAAACCAGTCAAACCAAACACAGGAAGTCACTTAGAAATACTGCAGGTGTTCTTAGTCTTTCCAGTTCTCTAGTGGGTATGCCAAATTATGAAGTCACTGTCCTGGCCTGTACAGGCCTGTTGTACCAGTCCCTCTTGACCACAAATCTAAAAATATACTGAGTGTTCAGTTCACTAAAGAGTTTTGCCTGAAAGAAGGTAACACAAACTTGCCTGAGCAAATTATTTTATTCCTCTGGTTCTAAATAGCCTCATGTTTCAATACTGCTCAGTGCTCTTCAGAGACTACTACATGATTTATCACTAATATTTTTAATGTAATCTTACCTAATGCTTATTGCCATGTTCTGGGTTGTCTTCAGCTAGTATGTAATTAATTCTCTCTGTGTAATTAATTCTCACTACCTCTTGAGGAAGGGGCAACTGAGCTAAAAAGTAGGGAGAGCCCAAACAAGAAGGTGTCGCCAAAATACCCCGGGTGTTGGCGTCATGTGCTGCATGTGGCATTAGATCAGCATGAGGGACAGGAAAGCTTTTCAATTTCAGTCCTTTGGGGGGCTGTTTTTCAGGACAAAATTTCTGAGTGAGTGGACTCAGAACATTTTTGCGTCTCAGAATACCTGAGGCACTTGAACCCTGAGCATCTTAAAATTGGCCTTGCCATGGATCTTGTGACTGATGTGTTTGTACTTGGTGACATGGAGCAACCTCAGTGAGAGCAATATGTTGGCTGGAGCTAACTGCTTTAGGGGTTTGTTCAACTCACCTCTGAAATGCAGGGGACTCTACCACCTAGCAGAATATTCCAGGGTCATTTTGTCTGATATTTAGCTGGAAATATGAAAGGTCTCATCTCTCCACTTCATTTGTAAGTGGATTAGAAGCATATTTGGATGTGCCTACTCTTCCCTCTCCTAGGACTTCCTTGTAGAATCTGTTTTGCTTTCAGCATCAGCAATATCTTGCTATGCATCATATACACATGCTTCAAACTTCTGGGAACGTAATTGATAAATCAATTTTTACCCAATAATTACAATATCTATTATTTGTTTACAGTGTAAAATTTATTTTAAACATGTCATAGATAGTGATAAGCAATTGTCTTTACTAATACAATCACAATTTAAATTTTTTCTTGTATATATGGTATTTTACTTTGTTAATTGCTGGTAGTTCTTGACCAATTCTTATTTTGTTTGTATCCAAAGTCGTTTTAAATAACTGCTATCATAATGTTAATTGAAAAGACTGAGATGGCTGTTTAACATTATCAAAGGTAAGGCAACCTCTGTTCCTCAAATGAGAAACAAGATTGATGCTATTCCTTTACCTGTGACATTATTAACGAGGAGAAAAAAAATCACTTGCATTCTATTTACCATGTTATGCTGTTGCTTCTCCTAACGCTGAGTTCTGCTCCTGGGGGGATGGTTGTGGCACATGATTGTGTGAGAGAGGAGGCAGTAGCAGCCCAAAGCCATTAGAATTCCAGGGAGTGGGAGTTCAGGATGCCCCATGAGCAGTCAGCATTACCACTCAGCTGCTGCTCATCCCTGGAATTGTGCAGGGATGAGCAACCCCTGCTCTGTGGCCTGGCTGCCCATGGAATTCCAAAGGCATCCCAAAGGCATCAAGGAGCTCCTTGGAAACCTCTCTTCTCATGGGGTGCACCCACAAATACTGGGGACAGGGAGAAGCCAAACTGCCTTTGTTTGCCAGCTCTTTCCCCAGCTCAGTCCTGCTCAGTCCTGATGAGTTCTGCCCATCACAGCACGTTTACAATTCCCCCAGATGCTTCAGTTCCTGTCACAGCACCAGCTTTTGGAAATGCAATAGTGTTCCAGGTCATTGAATGAATCATAAAACAAGAGATGCTGCCTTGTATAATGCAGTGTTTGAATGGCAGCAGCCTCCTCCAGGTTTAAAAATTTAACAAATCACTTGGTAAAATTAAATTCATTTATGAGTGAAAATAACACTGTATCTAATGCAAACATTGTACTCATTTTTTCCACAGAGTAGAAATATTTCATTACTGTGGGAAGAGAAAATACAATATTTTTTCCACTTGTGTTCAAATGGAAACACAAAGAGAAGATAAAACCAGGAATGAACTCATGCTGTATTCTCTTTAATCAGCTTAAAATCAATTACATGATGTCTTTCAGTATTTAATAACCACTGCTGTTACTGAAATGAGTAAGAGTTGTGATTGTTGTGTGTGGTACCAAGGCCATGACAAGAACAGTAGATGAAGGCTGATTTTGTGACTGAACTGCAACACCCAAATTATAATATCTGACAAATTAGAGCGTAATAATAGTTTTAGTTTTAAAGACATGCCAGATTAGGGGTAAAATCTGTAGTCAGTGGAATCCCTCTAAATGCTTTACAGGTTTTTGTGTCTGAGCTTGGCTACATGGCACGTGCAGCAGTGGAACAGCAGATGCACTAACAGGCATCATCATGCTGCTTTTGTCCATTGCAACTTGTTTTTACCCCTCCTTTCATACTTATTTCAAAGGTGGTCTGCACGGATTCCTTCTAGAACTACCTAACTTCTGTAATATGACATTGAAATCTAAACAGAAACTACTTACTTACATACTCACCTTGAAATCTGTGTCTTTGGTTTGTCTGGGTTTTTTTTCAAATTTCAATCTTTCTAGTTATAAATATTAAAAAAAGAGTAATTCTGTAGTAATAGGTTTTACTTTGTGTGTTCTGAGTTTCAGGATATAGAAAGATATACTAAGGAACATTTAAAGTTCTTGAACACACTGAAAGGGAGAGCTATGAGTTTTTTGTTCAATGATGTTATGCCATAGTAGAACATCTGAAGGTTATTTTTTATAGGACACGCTAGAATTAATTTTTCTTTTCTACCAGTACCAAATATACTGCTTGCTATGCATGCTGTACGTTTCATGTGTGGATGTTATTATAAATATGCATAGATTGCATAGTTAACAACAGATTGAGAGAGATTCAGAAAGAGGTTTGAAGGGAACAAAACCAAATTCTTGATACTCCTGAAGAAGGGAACAGGTTCAGTGGGCAGACAGTAGAAGGGTAGGAGAAGGTTAGGGGAGAAGGTTAGGAGAGAAGATGTGGTGACCAGGGTGTTGGATGTCTGGCTCAGGAAGAGGGACAGACAGTGAGCACAGCACAGGGAACAGAGCTCAGGCGAGGCTGAGGAGCTCTCCCTTGTTTGGAGGTGGGTGACTCTCAGTCTCCCCATTGGTGCAACCCCAGGAAGGAGCCTTTCCATGTTCCCAGAGCCAGGAACGCTGTGCCATGTCCTTCACCTGGTGCAGCCTTGCCACATGCCCCAGCTTCTCCTAGGGCCCCTCACCATTGGTGTTTGTCATGTTCTGTGGGTGCAGGAGAGAGCTGCCAGTTCATAAGTACAGCCCTTACACTGAGAAGTCAGCCCAAGTTCTCATTTCATTAAGTAGAGGAAGAATCATGGGATCCAGAGGGTGAATTAATGCACAGAAACCAAAACCAGAGCTTTTGAATGACCGTAAAATGTATGTCTGGGCTTCAGAAGATTTGGTTTCAGCACGTGTATCTTCACGTGTTGCCTTAGGCAATTTATTTCAGTGCTTGGCATCCTGTCTCCTACTTTTGTCAAATGGAAATAACACATCTTTTCATGTTTGCATCTCATCCTTTGCTTTGTCATAATAGTCTTGGGAACTTTCTCATCCTGTGCTGAAGAATAATCCCTGCAGCATAATGCAATTGTCATCTTTGTGTTCAGACAGTGATAATAGTCGTGGTACTTTGGTAATAATTTCTGTCTCTGAATTTTTTTAGTTGTGTAAGGCTCCTGATACCTGACTATCCTTATAAAACATCAAAAGTTTTATAACGGGACTAGCTCTGTAAGGCAAATGTGTAATGGATTTTTGGAAATCTAAACAAATTAAATGTTGTCACTTTCCAAACTGTAACATTAACAAGTTTTTGTCTATTTAGATTTTCTTTTTCTCTTGAAATCCTCAGTTCAGCGGACGCTTGTTCTTTAGTGCTGCTTTCTAAAGTTAAAATGTAAGAGGTTTTGATGATAAACTAAAATTGTTTAGTAGTAAGAATGCCATATTTACTTCCCCTTGGAAGACACTTCAATCATTTTGCTTGCCAGTGTTCTTGGGGATATATAGCAAATATTTAACTGTTTTGATCAAGTGTTGCATTTAGCACATCGTAATACAAGCTCTATTTAAAAAAATGCTTACTATAAATATTGTAAATGTAAGCATAATTTTAAAATAGCACATTATAAATATAATACAGTAGATCTGTAAGAAGAAAAGTGAATCCACTGTAGATTTTTTTTCACATATAGGCCATGACTTCCGTTGGGAATCCCACTGGCCTGTGCCCAGTTCTGAACTGCCAAGTACAAGTAGGGCTTTGATATAACTGATATCCCTCAGCCCAGCTGGGGAATATCAGTGCAGTCAGGGAGCTAAAAAATGCAGTGCTTGAGGAGAGCCTTGGTCAGCTTTAAGAACATAAGGGAGGACACATTTCTGGTTTTGACTCCTTAACAGGACAGTATAGAGAACACAGAGACAGGCTCTTCCCAGAAGTGCTCAGTGGTACGGAAAAAAAAGGCAATGGTGATAGGAAATTCTGGAAATAGGAAATTTTTAAAAATATATTGCCCGTATGAGGGGGACCAGGTACTGGAAGATGCTTTTCACAGAGGTGGTGGTGGTGAGTTGAACTCTTGAGGGTTCAATTACCTGGATGCATCCCAGATCAGCCTCATCTAAGTGGCTCTTCTTGGAACATGAGGTTGGAATAAAGGGAGGCCCTTCTAAACTGTGATACATATATGAAATATAATGAGCTTGATGATGTAATAAACCAATAATGTTAGAAAACTTGATTGAAGCCAGAATAGAAGGAATAAACCCAATTGGAAAGGGGTGTACATTGTTTTAAGTAGGTCATAGAATCAGAGTTACTTATAAATCAAAGGAAAGTTTATCCATGGATACCAACATTTACTGAAAAGAGCAGCAGAAGCATTTGGGATTCTCCCTGGGACTCCAAACGTTAAGTCTTTCCCACCACATGTAGAAAGAATGATGTATATCTGGGCACTTAAAACCTGTATTGCAGCATAGAATTTGGAAAACCTCGGTCAAAGATTGCTGTTCATTTATTAAATGAGTTTCCTGGCACTCCCATCTTTCTTCTGTAAAAAGCTGTTTCCTGAGTGTAAAATTCTGTCTTTGATATAATGCGATGGTTTAGTTCTGTTGACTGAAAAATATCAGACTTCCTTATGCATTCTTCAGAATTTCACAGCCATTAAATGTTCAAAATATTCTTTTAGGAACCACCTGTGTAATGGCATTAGTTATCTGTATAGTGATAGATGGATGTGCAAGCCCATATTGTAAGTATTCTTGTGAAATTTCATTTTGAGAAAAGTGTTTGTAGAATGCTCAACATAAGAATATCATTATTTAAAAAAAGAAAAATGCACAAAAGCAGCAATCTTTGATATCAGTAAGACTGCATCCTAAATATGCTTTGCAATAACCCAATTTTAAATCTTTCAATATTTTTGCATTTCGTTTCAAATATAAAATATACACTGGAAACTAAACAGATTTTATAGCCCAATTCCATTATTTAAATCACTCTGGGCTCTGATGCTGAAAGCTACAATTCTGTCTGGAATCAAATTGTAAGGATGAGTTATAATTCCCTAATGGAAACACTGACTAATCTCAGAGTATATAGATGCTAATGGTGCCATGTAATGCATTAGCAAACATGTTACTGATAAATAGGAATGAAATATGATTGGGCAGTCTCAAGGATCATCTCAGAAAAGATCTTAATTATCAAGTGTTGCAGAAGGAACTAATTAGGTTTTTCTCTCACAAAGGCTCTGAGCCATGTGCAAGGGAAGAGGAAAAGGGCTCTGAGCCTTTTGCTTTTGAAGAAACAGCCAAACAAGGTCTCTGCATCAAAGTTCAGAAATCCCTATGATGCCAATGGTATAGGAGGAATCCTCAGCCTCTGAAATTGCCAGTGTTTTGCTGTCTGAAGGCAGCATTTATCTCACACCTCTGAATCTCAGCCAGGCAGCAGAGCTCGGGGGGGTTGCTGATGCCCTTGGCCGCTTCAGGTGGCATCCTCAGAATGTCACCAACCTCACAGAGACACATCTGTCCTCACCTCTGCTCCCCCTCCACCAGGGAGGATCAGACTCCCTCCTGTGCACCCCCCAAAGGCAGACTTCCCTACCTGTGCTGTCTTGCAAGGAAAAATGCAAATAATCGTTGTGGCTCTCCCTGAAAAATGCAATTATAATGACAGCTCCCATGCTACCTACACACACAAATGGCATCAGCATGGCTGCTGATGCACAACAAAACAGTGATGGAGCTGGAAAAAAATTCTTCCTCACATCACGTATCTCCTCATAGGACACACAGCACTATGGGCAAAGCACAGGGGCTTGCCATGGGTGCAGACTGATGATGTTTAACTTTCCACTTAGAGTATGTATTTTAAAAAAATATTACTTTTTTTAATATTACATAATAGGAGCACATTTTATACTTACACGAGTGGCTTTTGGGAAATAATCTGCTTAAAAAGGAAATGTTATTACAGTTAAAATTGTAACTTCATGTATCAGATTTTTAATTATTTCTGATTTAAACATTGTTAAGTTTAGAATTAAAAACAATGGCCAGGATTTATTGCAGATTAGAAAAAAAAATCGTGCTTGGAAAGAACTATAAACTATATTGGCTTTAAAAGAAAAAAAGGGACTTTTAAACCAGGATATTTATATAAAGTCAGAGAAATTGATGAGTGCTTTCTACAGCAGAGTTGGATTGTCACCCCAGCCAGGTTCAGAGCCATATCCCACCTCAGGTGTTGCCTGTGGATGGGCTGGATTCCATGTGGCTGTACAGGCAGTCTAGGAGGAACCAGCTGTGGGGAATTCTCCCAGAAGCAAAGTTGTTCTGTAGTATGCTCTGGCACTGATAAAAGCTGTTAAACACAAAATTAAATCATTTCACTAGGGTGCTACATGATCTTGGCTGATTAGTATTTGAGAGATAATTCTTTCATTTTCAGATTGACTTTGATACCTGTGACCTGAGAAATAAGAGCTCCCCTGTTTTCTTGTCAGTGCCAGTCTCTTGGTTTTACAAACCCAGCATTTTTCCCTAGTCTTTTCCAAATTCCTTAACCCTTTTTTAAAGCTTGTAATCAGGGGAGAATTTTGCAAGAGTAAATGTTCCTGTTGAGAGCAGATTTGTTTTGAGATCACAAATTTACAGCAAAACTGACCCAGGAGTGACTTGGTGAAGGTAATAATGCCAAGCAGGTGCACTGTTCTTGTTACAATTATGTGTATGGTATGTCACAGCTGATATTTACCGGAAGTTTTGGTGTCTTCCTGTGTACAGACCAGTTTCACCTCTAACAAAAGAATTTCAATTTGGCTTGAAGATAAAACACTGAGCCTGAAAATCCTGTTGTAGGTATTTTCTTGTGCTAGGTGCAGTGATGAATCCTGCAAAGAGCTCCTGTGAGCATCCAGATTTCCAGTGGTTCTTCCAGCATGGAGCTGGAGAATTAATATGAACAGGAGAGAGAATTTAGTTTGTTAAATTTAGCTTTTTTCTTCTGAATCTTTGTACATAAGAATATTGTATAATTCCCTCCCTGGACATCTGATAGTTGGCTTCCTTCAAGCAAATACATAATTAATATTATGTTAGGTGTAAATAGTGCCAAATATCCTCGTGGAGCATTGATCTGCACCTTGCTAACCCCACATGCCAGTGGATTTACTTCCCTCTGCTTTGGATGGACACTATTATAATAAAGCAACATAATTTGTGTCTTAGTTTTTCTATATAAAAGTAATCTGCTCTGTTTGGAAGTTCAGATGTGAGGTTTCTACCATTGAGCCTGTTTCAATCATCTTTGAAGTGTGATATTCTGGAATGGAGAAGGAAAATGGGAGATGGATATTTGGAATATGCTGTTCCCAGAACCCAGTGATAGGTAAAACCATAAGGGCACTTTGCTGCCTCAAGAAAAAGGATGTAAGACTGTCAGTGCAGGCAGGGGAATTGCAGGTTCCCAATCTCCAAAGCCACCCTTGATCTTGGTGCAGCCTACAGTTTGGCTTGTATTTCCTGGCTTACTTTATCCTTACTCTTTTTTCTGCACTTTGTAATTTCCAGCAGCAGGAGTGTAAATCTGTAGTAATATCGAAGTCTTACGCTAAATAACAGTAGGAGTTCTAGTTTTGACTTTCCTTGACTTTTCTGAGCACTGCTTAGTAGAGAAGAAGAAAAGAGACAAATTTCACTCCTCAGATGCTAAAGATATTCAAAATAATAAGGAAAAAAATATCAGGGTTTGGCAGAAAGAACCTGTATCTATTTAGCTGCATCAGTTCTGATGACTAGATATAAGGAGAACATTAAAGACAAAGAAATTTAGGCTATGTGAGCAAATTATAAATTTGAAGATTTTTTTCAAATTGGCATTGGAAAGGCTTTAAAAGGCAGTTCTGGATTCACCAGGGAGTTCACTGATCAAGAGAAGAGTGTTGAGAAGATTGCTAGTTTTTGAGATGAAATGTTAGTGAGTGTGAACAGCAGAGCATGTGCGTGGCAGCAGGTAAGAGGCTGCTGTGGTGGTAACGAGGGCTGACAGCAGAAGGATCAATCCGGGGTATTCCAAAAGAGAAAGGGCAAGGATGAGAAAGAGGAGAATCGATGTGAGGCACAGGAAGCCAGCAAAATCGGAGCCCTTTCTCACGCCTGCTTCAGCAGCCTGAGAACAGGAGCAGGAGGAGAATTGGATCTCGGGCTGCGATGGTGCCGTGATGTCAAGAACTGAAAGGACAGCTTGTCAGAGGTGATAGGACAAACTATCATTTTACAAAGGGAGGGAGGGTTGGGGAAGATGGATCTGAAAAGTGTCTGACAGGGTGAAAAGAGAAAGCTGGTGAAGCTGAATTGAAATAGGTGATGAGCAAAAGGAAATAACTGAAGAGTGAAAGAGATTTGGAGCAAAAGAGTACCGGTGCCCTGAATGGATGGAAATTTTGGAAGAAATTTTTAAAAGGGAGGTCAGAATACCTGACTTCCCAGGGTCACTGTAGAAAATGAAGGCTCTTAGTAAGACTGAAAACACAGAGTTCTGCAAAGGGTGAGAAGAGCTAGAAGCCATGAAGTGGTATGGAAGAATGGAGGGGGACCAAGAGGAAAGGCTGGGGACTGAGGGGGCCTAAAGCTGGACTCCAAGCTGGACCCAAAGATCCTGCAGCGATGGGAGGCAGAGAGTTGGGAATGCAGGGCAGGGTGGCTTTGCAGGTTGTCTGCTTGGACCAGACAGTGGCTTCAACTTGAATAAGGCTCTAGAGATTTATTTTACAAAAATAAAATCCCTTAGAGTGTATTTATAGACCAGAAATGGAGTATGATTGGTGTTAATTAAACCTGTTGAAAGCAATAGTCTTCCTCTGAGCTGTGTTATGTGTTTTCAAATCATTTCTACAGAAGTTTCTTTCTCCCCTCTGATACTGGTTTTGCATTTTACTCCTGACTCCTGGCATGCAATCATTATCCCAGATAGACAGAAATTAGTTTTAAAATGTGAGTTGCTCTATGCATACAATATCTTCAGCTAATAAACGCTGTCTTAAATTTCTTCCGTTTATTTCTTTCTTCAGTTCATTTTAAGTGTCACTTCTTCAATACATCTTGACATTTAATATGAAGCGTTTCATCTACTAGAAATACATCCGAGTTTTCAGCTCAAGAGTCCAATTAAGAAAATGCTCCCATGTGCAAGCATTTTCCTTTATTGAACTTCAAGTTCCCTGCAATGTCAGGTACTGTGCAAGTTTAAAATCAAGGCGTTTGGAAAAAAGGTATTTCTAATCTAAAATATCACTGTGCCTCCTCATTGTGCTTCCCCACCTTCAGAAAAATGAGATGCAACAAGCTGTCTTTCAGTTACTGTATTGTTCAACTTTTGCTTAGGACCTTTTTTTGTTCAGTTGTTTGCATATGCATCACAAATGTCTGTGTGTTGATATCCTTGTGCTTTAATGTTTAAGAACTTAAATAGGGTAATGGCAATTAAAAATGTAATACTGCCTAATGTATTTGTAAAAGAAATCTCCTTTGTTGTTTGTTATTTTACTGTTTGAAGTTGATACTTGTGTAAATGACAGGTGCTGAGCAGTAATGAATGAAAATGAGGCTTTCTCCTCAGGATGCTGTATACAAATTAAGCAAGAAAGAAGTCTGCGCTGTGCAAATACATGAGCACACACACTGTTGGTTTCTCTGAAGCTCTTCAGGCCATTTCTCAGGAGCTGGTGGGTCTCATTTGTAGGGTTATGGAGTGTTATGTTATCTGGAATATCATGCTTTAAACTGAAAAGTCTGTGTATGTGACTTTTTATGGATGGATGAACGCAACAAGTTTCAGTAGAGGAATCTTTGTTTCCAGGGGCATAAGCCTGCAGCCTCACTGACGTGCCTTTGATTCTGTGACCAGTGTGAGCAGGAGGCAGTTTATGGAAGGATGGCTTTGCACTTGGGAAGGATAAAAGTGAAAGGATGGCAATTAGTTTATACACAGTGCAACATTTTAATGAAGCTTTGATTTTGAAAAGCATTCTTCAAAGTTTAGTTTTCTTCTCCGCCTTGTTTCACTGGGTGACATATTTTCTGCAGAAACCCACATCTCCAACAGTCCCCCGAGAGGAAAAATTGCATCCATGGTGCATAAGGTCTGGGATTAGGAGTATTCATCCTGAGGTAATTTAAGGAGATTAGTACTAGGATTTAGGATGTAGCAGTTAGAAGAGGGCATGAACAGAAGACCAGAGACAGGCCCACTCTGAGGCCCTTCTTTAGAAATAAAGCCTGTTATTTACTCTAAATGTTTCAATTATATTTAGTTGAATTCAGAAGTTCAACTTTAAATCCATATTGACTGCTGTTCATAAAGGTAAGATGTTTCAAGCTGACAGCTGGTTGAGTCTCTGGGCATTTAGTAGGGCCAGGGATAACAGAGCTGCTGTCTGGCTCTTCATTTCCCTGAAGAACTGTAGCCTACTGATGTATATGGATTTTCAGGAGGGGTCACCCACTGAGGCTTTAGTACATTGCTGTGGCACTGGGCTTTGCACTGCTTAGTCCTGTGATGCCAGACTGGAGCTCCCTTACAGACAAGCAGATAAATGACACAATGTGAGCAGCTCCCATTTGGTCAGGAGCAGCCTTTGCCTCAGTCACAGCTCCAGCCTCCCCAGAAATTTATTGCAGTCAACTCTCCCATTTGGTCAGGAGCAGCCTTTGCCTCAGTCACAGCTCCAGCCTCCCCAGAAATTTATTGCAGTCAACTCTCCCATTTGGTCAGGAGCAGCCTTTGCCTCAGTCACAGCTCCAGCCTCCCCAGAAATTTATTGCAGTCAACTTTTGTGGGCACTGCAGTCATCTTTAACCAATTATAATTCTACTCATATATTTAACTGCATTTTGTCCATGTAATTTCTTAAATATTTTTTCACTCAGTTTATTAAAGGCTGAAAGTTAAACATCATATACTAAATGGCTATAAAATAAAACCATGGAAGGTTTAAAATGACTTTATTGAACTTCTGCTAGTCCCTATCTATTTGGTTATACATTGAAACGGAATTCACCACATTCACCAGTTTATTTCTTTCACTGTACACTTACTGATATGTATGTCAAAAAACAGAGTATTAAGTATGATATAAACCTATAATAATACAGTTAAAAAAATCAAATTTATATCCAGTAAAACTTTCTAATGCATACTTATTCAGAGCACAGCTCAGTGACCAGCCATTTAGATCTGTATGTGTTCTTTCTATTAATTAAAATTATGATCCCTCCTAACACTGCATCTTTCAGGTGACGTATATAAATTGGAGACAGTTCCAAGCAAGCCTATATTTCCAAAGAAAGGCCATGGTGATTTTAGAATATCTTCAGCATTTGGAAGCCTTTCTAGTGGTTGCCAGCTGCTCAGGGCTTTCAGCAATTTGGCTTAAGGCAGACAACTTCATAGTACCAAAATTTCAGGGCCTGTTTAAACAGTCTGAAATTGCAGTGATGGAGATAACAGAACAGTGTAGAGACCACTTAAACTATTCAAACCCAGACAGGAATGAGTGCCAAATGAATCAGAATGGAATTTGATTTTACTTATTACTCTGTGAGTGATAATGTAGCTGAATAACAAGCAGATTGCTTCTGTGGGCCAGCTCCATTTAGTGTACCTGTGCTGGTGATGTTTTCACATGCAGCAGCCCCTCTGTTGCCAGCCTCTAAGTGCAAGGACACTCTTTGAGGTTCCTCTGCAGATCACTGCTATCAGGGTCGGTGCTTTCCTCCCTGCTGGGCTGCTTCATGGAAAGCTTCTGCTCAGGAATGGTGTGAATAGTTGTTCCAGACAGAATGATTAATCTGTCTTGCAGCATCCCTGCTTGTAGCACTCTCCCTGGTTTATTTTTCAGTAAGGAAAATGTCTGATCTGACACATTGGCTGCTTCATATGTCTGTGCTCTGCTGCTTCCCCACCGGTTCTTGCCTGCATTTGGTGTTCCGTGAAGGTCTTGGGAAGCTCAGGGGCTCTGCTCTCTCAAGGAAGCTGGAGCATTTCCATCCACCTTCAGTATCTTGAATTTTCATTAGAGTGGGAGACCAGTTCAATTTCTGAATATCTGTTTGCTTACAAGTCTGGCTGCTCAGGCTGCAGACAGGGATGTCTTTTACTGCCACTTGTATGGAGCTGTGAGAACAGTGTATAAGAAGGGAGGGAAGGAAAAGTGAAATAAGTGTAAGTGAAGTCTATTGTACATTTGGGAGCCTCAGCTGATGCCTGTGAAAACAAAAACTAAGGAAGCAGGTGAACTTGTTTTCCTGAGACCAAGCCATCTCTCCTTCCTGGAAAGGAATCAGAGAGAAGAGGGGATTTCTGAGGAAGGAGCTGGATGAGGGCTTAGAGCAAGCAGACAAAGCTTGATTTTTTTCAGTGAGCCTACAGAAATCATGGTCTCAAAACTCTGTGAATAAGGCTGCAGAAATGTTGTGTTTGAGGTTTTTCCTTGCTTCTATGTATTGAAACTGCATCAGACACTTTTTTCCTCTAATTCCACTCAGCTATTTATTTGCAAATTTGTAGCTGTACCAAACTAGTCTTCTTAATGGAAGTCAGAAATATCACAGTGTTATGGGTAACATGTACCCTGAATCTCCTGTGTTACTGGTGTTAAGTCAGATGAAAGTCAAGGAGAACTTCTTATCATCAGGTGCCACAATGTTTGTGTTGGTACCAACAAAGTGTCAGATTTGTGCACTGTCAGACATCCTGATGTATTGATTACACATTGTAACATATGGGAGCACAGAGACAAGATTTCTAGTATTTTCTCTAGCATGCAACACAAGATGGCTGACAGTAATTAGCCATTCTTAATGTATAATGTTACTCCTTAAGTATATAAATGGGAAAAAAAATACCCCCCAAATCAGATGGAAAAGATCTATAAGAAAAAAATGCATGCACAATCTTAACTTGACAACAGTTGAGGGGCTGATAGTGTCTTGATTCTCATCCCTGCAGCTGTTTCTTTCTCTTCAGCAATACATTGACTAGTGGGTATCAATTGACAAAATAAATGATGCTGACTTGTGATTAATTTGAATCAGATTTGCATTTGAAAGACACCAAAATCTTATGGAAAAACCGGATGAAAGACTCGAGATCTTAACAGGCTTAAACTTAAAATAGAAGAAGAAAATACATTTGTAAGTACTGGGATTTGACACTATAAAAAGCCATCAATAAATCCCATTGTATGTAAGAAGAGAGATGGAAATATTCAGTAGTACTGCATAAATTATTTTTCCTGTGAATTTCTTAGTGCCTACCTTTTCCATTCTTTTAAATTGACTTTCAGTGAATTATCCAAACTAAAGAATTGTCCTCAATTTCTTGAGAATTCTGCTGTTGGTTTCTGTGGCTGAGGACTATAGTGCATGATTTATGATTCCGGTTTTAAAATAATCAGCAAAAACTCACTGTTTTCATTTTTGTCCTTTAAAATTTTGTATTGGTTTTAATAGATCAAATCCATCTCTAAGCTTGTAGAAATTGTTTCTAAAGCAAACTTGTTTGCCTTGAAGCTTCTCTCAGTTCTTTTCACTTTCATTCAAATAATTTATATACCTTGACCTAACATACCTGCCATTTCTGCAGGATTCTGCTCTTGATGCTTCCAAGAATGGACTCTGTAGTAAATCTGTAAAAAAATAATTCGGTTTGGAGTTTCATTTTTTCTAAATAAATGAAGTTGAAATATATTTCTGCCTAGGCATTGGCTTTTCACTAACACAATGCCTTGCAGTAATTTCTCTCTGACTGGTGCATACTGGCCTGCGCATAAATTTAATTCACATTGTGATGTTGAGGCTTGTAGTCTGAAATCTGAGCTTTCTGTACTTACAGATATATTGTATTAAAAAGAAGAGGCCAAATGACGTCCTCATTCACACTTAGGAGATCTGTGAGATGTCAGATCACTTGGAGTATGTAACTTGCAAAAGAACTGGCGCTTAATGGAAGACAAAATATAGATTAAAAATTGCTTTTCAGTTCTTAATGGAGCTACCAGACGTGGAGGAAATTGTGTTACAAAAAATACCTCTGGTGGAGCCACCTGGTTGATACAATTAATGTTCAAGTTCAGGGTCCTCCCCTCCCAATGAAGATGGGAAAAAAAAGAAGTAAAAGCCTTGCCGCAATCAGGTTGGTGTGCAAGACTCACCTTTCCTGCAAAGCTTTCCCCAGTAAGTGGAGCAGAAGAATGACCCTGCAGGGAGCTCAGGGCTGCAGGCAACCAAACCACAGAGCAAGGCAGGGATTGGATTGTCCCTCTTGGAAGGATTTCACAGTCATGTATACAGGGCTGTAAGAGCAACTGCATTCAACAGCCAATAAGGGATGGGAGATTGATAATGAAATGGTGAAAGGGATTGCAAAAGTGTGCAGACATTTAACATTACTGTCATTATGCGTGAAAATTATTGCCTCTATCTTCTGAGCAGTGACTTAAGAGCTGTTTTCCACCCTTAAGCTCCAATCTCAAAGCGTTTACAATGTAAAACATCTTATGTGACAAATATAGGTAAATCACCACTTTGGTTATTTGCCTGTAATATTTGAAAATCCTAATACACTGAATTCAAAATAGGCTGTTGTTTGAATGTAAACAGTCTAATTAATCCATCGTTCTCATATAGAGCACTGTATAGGATTTTCTTTTCAGACAAAAATTTTCAAGCACTGAGTGCATACTTTTATGTTATTTTGTACTTTCTCTACGTTGTGTGGTTTGAAATCCACCTGGTTCTTACAGGGTTTCTTTTGTTTTCTATGCAAAGTGTATAACTAAGAGACAAATATGGGTGTTCTTATGGTTAAGGAAAATGGGCTTTTTTGGCTAAGTACAGGTCTGCTGTAGGAAATAACTAGGAGGAAGGTATGTGTCCTCAGCGTTATCCTCTTTTCTATTGCTGTTGTGAAGTCACATCAAAGAGTGACCTTTATACTTTTATCTGATGTGCATTTGGGAAAAAGCCATCTCTCAAGCTGCTGTAAAGTAGGGAAGCTCCTGATCCTGAGAGATGCACAAAGGGAAATGCTCGAGTTTCCTCTTGAGCCCCTTCCATCCCCCCTCTGCTTTCCAGTGGATGTCACTGCCAGTCCAAAACAAAGCGCCGTGAAGCCAGTGGTGCTGGGGCTCAGCTTTTGATGTGCTGCTCTCTGTGAATGCGCTCAGTAAACTGCCAGGCTGAATCCAATGCCTCCCAGAGCCCTGGCACTGCTCCAGCAGGACTCCAGAGGAGCTTTCACTGCCCCAAAAGTAGGAGTGAAAGTGATGTTAGTGATACACTCGGAGAGAATCTCTCCATGGAAAATGGCATTAATGAACAGCAAACCCAAGCGTGAGGTTCAGAGCTGTGCCCACACCTGGCCATTCCCACCCCTCCGCAGTTTGCAAGGAGAATTTAGACTCAGTTGAGGAGATTTGCTAAAAAACCCACTTCTGTTCAGGGCTGTGCCATGGCATTCTGAGTCACTGCCAGGCAGCAGGCTCTGTGCTGTCTGACTTGCTCATGATAGGTGTTGCAAGGCCTACACACATTTTATCTCATCTCTAGGATGTAAAGAGACACAGACCTTTTATTGGCCATCTGGCAGGGAGAATAACTTCCTTTCTTCATGTCTGCATAAATGGCGGCTTATTTTAGTTTTGTCTCTGAAGTTATGAGCATGGTAATGCCTTTCCTTTTTTTTTTTTTGTCTGATTCTGAATGAAAGTCCATCTTCTTGTCTTTAGAAAGTGTTTTATTTTAAAATTTTAACTTAAATTCTGCCATTTCTTCCTTTGAAGTCTTTATGCTCTTGAGAAGCTCAAACCTTTCTTGTTTAGTCTTTTTCCATCTGGTCGATTTTTATAATTCACTGAAGATTTTTATAGCTGTTTGATGAATTTAGTGCATTCTCGAACTTATGTGGCAGAACACATTACTCAGAATGTACCTTTTGAAGTGTTCCATATGATCCAGTTTAGCATCTCTGTCTTCCTTTACTTACATCTTTTCCTTTAAGCTAGCCACGGATTTTATTATCCACACACATTTATAAAGGCCTTTTTCTCCAGCACTGTGTTCTTTTTCCTCTCTATGGAAGTTCTGAGATGGACTAAAATGAGAGTTCCTTGTTGAATTAACGTTTCACGTATAGTTTTGCCAAAACTATTGTCACGTCAGTTAAAACCTCATGTAGGAAATGTCTTTTTAGAGTTAAACGTGATCAAAAGGCCATGCTGCAGGCAAGGAGCTGCTCCTGTAGTTCCTACCCTGGACTTATTTGTAGATTTAGAAGAAGATGAAAATGACAACTATATAACTAAGCAGCAGGCAGTTTCCTTTCTGTTTGGGTATGGGCTTGCTGAACAATGAGAACCACCTCTGAAACACACAGTAATGGCAGTTTCCCTCCATCCTTGAAGCAATAAAGCTCCTAATAAAGTGAAACAAGCATCCACGGATGGTAATTTTTTTCTTCCCATTAAAGTATTTAGGACCTTGTATTAATAACTTTCCATTTCTCATGCTATTTCATGCACTGACACCCAGGTGCACTCTATTTCCTTCCCTGAAAGCTATCTCAAAGGTGTAGTCATAGCTGTCACTTCAGATATAAATTTTCTCTGTAGAGAGACACAGAACTTTTCCGCCTGGCTTCAAAATTTCCCAGCAGGGAGGGGCTTTCTTGTAGCAGCCATGAGCTGTTATTCAATAGCAAGGGGATTTCTGAGTGTGGCACCCTGCTGAATAAAGGTGTTTCTGCGCTCAGCACACTTGTCATCAATCATTTTCACAATCTACAAATTATTTTTTTTTATACCCTGCTTCTTCCTCGCTATTTGAGCAAAGCAGTCTTTAGCAGAAAGAAAACGACTGGATTCTTCTCTTTGTGCCTTACCAGAAACTTTTACTATACTGTGACTAACAAGAATAAAACCAAACAGAAAGTTACAAAATCTACCCACAGAATGCCCAGCAGTTCCTGAGGATATAAATGAGCCATACCTGAGGATATAAATGACTTCATTCTTTTTTCCTAGTTGTATTTCAACAGTAACTTGACAGTTATATCCACTGATTAAGGTAGGATAGTTATAAACTATATCATAGACTATGAAATAAAATGAAAAGCATTTCTCAGGCACAGCAGTCTAGAGAAAATGAACCACATGCAGTTCTCTATATTGGCAGAATATAGACACAGAAATGTTGGATCTAAAGCCCACTGAAGGGATGATTGGAGTGACCCTGAAGTTTGAGACTCTCAGTATCACCAAATTCTTTGTGTTGGTGATACATTCAGCTTCTTCACACCATTCACTGTCAATTTTTGTTGGGTTGGGGTTTTTTTGTTGTTGTTTTGTTTTGTTTTGTTTTAAATATATGACATAACTCATTCCACCTAAATCTACTGCACTTATTTTTCCATAGAGTACCAGAACATATTTAGACTTTTCATGAGCCTTTCACTTAAATCTTAACATTTATATTTATTTCCTCCAGGCATCGGTGGAGGATGACATTCTGCCCTGTATTCAGCTGTATTTCAGTTTCAAAGACAGTTTTGTTGTTTCTAATGCACAAAATATCTTAAATTCATTTTACTTTTTATTGACCTGTTATATAAATGTAATATCAGATGCAGAGCCTTACCTTGCTGCTTTCAACTAAGGAAAAAAACCCCTGCATGTCTTTCATTTTATTATTCTTGTTTGAATGCCCAGTCTGTTTTCAGATAAACCACCCTATTGGAGTATTTTTTTATTTTTGTGATTTGCTTTTATATCAGCCTTAAGAAAACTGGAGATATTTTCAGTATCAGAGAAGCTCTTCCTTCAGCATCTTTCCTTGGATGTGGGACTCACTGTGCTGTGCTGTAAAACAAGCAGGTAGAGCCCTGCCAGTCTCCAGCCAAATTAGACACAGAAATGACTCCCAGATGATCAGGCAGTTGTCCCAAACCCTGCAGAATTTATTCTTCATTTAGCAATTAAACAAATTGTTCATGTTATCTGTCGTAACTTGAGAAGCATATCAAATCAATATATTCTCTGCTGTTAAATACAAGTTCACTGAAAACAGCCCAGTTTAATACAACACATTTCTACTAGTTAGATCTTGTATTTTTAGAGTATTATTGAATGGATTCATTGCAGCTCGTTACTCAAATATGCTGTTGAAATGTTACAAAGTCTGTTTATTCCTGCACCCATCAACAGAACCACTATATTGAGTATCTTCCATTTACTAGCTAAGAGTTGTATAGGAAAGATTAATTTAAAGTTATTTGTTTATTCCTCTTAATATGAAAGCAGGAAGCAATGTCAAATATGAACAGGTAAACACATAGAAATAATTTCTCACTTATTTCAGAAAGAATTTTCCTGCACAGAAACAAGAAGTGAACATTTCAGGGCTTGGCCATAGTGTGTCTGTGGCAGCCTATAACTTACAGACACAGCAGGGCTTCTATATGACATCTCTTTCAAGCATATCTGTGTCTAATATCTGTGTTTCTATATGATAAATATTCCTCAAAAAGGAAGTAACTGAGAATTTAATTTCAGAAGTTGTAAGCCTAATTAAAACCACAAATCCCAGAAGAGTATGCAGTTTCTCAAGTCTCTGACTTTCCCTTGAAAATGAGTTGTAATGGGTTTATTTTTATTACTATCATATCAAAAACGTCCTTCAGAAAGTAGAAAACCTCAACAACCCAAACTCAGGTCAAGAATTTCATAATACTAGAAGTAGGTTTGCTGACCCAGAAAAAGAGATTTTGGTTTGCTACAATTAATTTTGCCCCAAGAATTAGGAGTTAGATTCAAAGATTTTTCCTCCTGGGAGGTAGAAATGTGAATATATTTTTGTGTGTGTGTGTATTTTCATTTGGAGATAATTTACATATTTTTAAGACTGTCACGGACCCGGTGACCACCATGTTAATATATGTAAGTCAGTGGTGCACTTTCTCCTACTTTGCAACAGGATCTTTTTTGCTCTCATGCCAATACCAGGAGTTCTGTGCAGTTGTTTGTTAGCCTCAAAAATCTAGTGAGACTGCATTCCTGCTATTTGCAAGAAGAAAGTTATTGGACCTTCCTTTCTTCCTTCCTTCCTTCCTTCCTTCCTTCCTTGCTTCCCTCCCTCCCTCCCTCCCTCCCTCCCTCTCTCCTT
>VYXD01018775.1:1290825-1318354 GCA_013397195.1 Hylia prasina | reverse complement strand
TGAGGTAACTCACATGTGGAGCTGACAGGAATGTGAAGTACACCCCCTGTTTCTGTGGCTTGGCTTCTGCAGATTTTAGCTCCTTCCTTTACAAGTGTTACCAATCACCAAAACCTTTTGTTATGCTTTGCTTCGGAGACAGGGCTTAAAGTAATTGTAATATTTAATGGTGCTGCTAACAGTTATACCATCAGATCAACTAAATTTTAGAAACCTTGAAGTAATAGATTAACTTAGTACATATTATTTATTTTTAAGATGAGAGAAAAGTACCTGATCTCTGTCAGCTTTATCTGTTTGAAATTATCTACATCTAAAGGGAATTTCCTTGATTGTCTTTCTGTGAAGAAGCATTATGTGGCTCAGTTGGGTGAAATCTAATGACAAAGTAGTCCTGCTTACAGGAGTTCTTGTGTTATGACAGCTGGGAAAAAGAGAAAACCAACCACTGATGAAGAAAATGAATTTATTGATTACTCAGTAGGACAACAGGGAGAATATGTTTAAAATAGATGACAGCAAGCAGTACAGGCTGCTAAACCAGACATGTTTTTATATCGCTCATTCAAAGGCCTAGAGAGATACACTCAATCTTTATTCTCCTGATTTTGTTTCTATCTGGAAGCATTCCCCTAATCAATTATTGATGGGTTTTTTCCACATTTTCATGTCTTCTTACAAACTGCCAGTAATATCTTAATTATAAACAGTTTGGGTTTAATACTTAATAAAAAGAGGCACAATGTATGCACAGCTATCATTGGAAAGAGGGAGAGAGGCAAGATTACTACACTGGACCCCTCTGCGCTCTACTTTATAAACCCATAAAATGAAATAGGTTCTTCCTGTTCAAGAGGAGCTTAAAGTCTAATGCTAATAGCAATAAGATTATCTTCCTTTTGGACATATTGTGTATGTGTTGGGTTTTTTTTTTTTCCAGTGAGAAGGGCCAGCTATCCTGAAGTCTCCTTTGGAAATAAGTTGATAAATAATTTATTTGGAACAATTCCTCTGTATTGCCTTTATATTTCCTTGTATTGTGAAAAATTGTAGCTGTGCAAGACAATTTGAAAGCATTTGGACTGGCTGTAAAGTCCAGCTACCTGCCATTAGAGGGGCTGGGACGTAGAAGCTAAATATTCTGGGATATAAAAGCTGAGTATTCCTGTTTTGACTCCAGGAAAGACTATAGATCAATCATTTGTTTGACTATTCATAAAGAGGATGTAGACAACCTGACATTTTTTGTGTCAGAAGACCAACATTTTTCCTTATTTCTACCAGATGTTACTTCTGTTCCTGTTGCCCTGATAAGCTGCAGGAAAGTTATTTTTAAAGAACTGCTGGTTAAAGGGTATTAAGTATTTTAATAATCTGAGGAGATAGTTTGATAGTGAACTAGTGCCAAGTTGCATAACTTGTTCCATAGACCTCAACATATTTCAAAGGCAACAAATACATGAATTGATGCAATAAATGAATCTGCTTCTAGATGCATGGAGAGCACAGCATGTTGCTGTTGAGGATATTAATTCTGTTGTTCTATCTTTGGCAATTATTTTAAGAACAGACAGTTTCTTTAGTACTAGATTTAATACACTTGGACTCCAAGAGATAAAATATCTTACTGGAATTCTCATGCCCAGTGCTGGCCTCCATGGATCATTTGTTCTTTTGTGTCTTTGAAGTAGTATGTTAATTATGGTTGCAAAAGAATATAGAGGCTTAAAATTGACTAACCCAGAGATATAACATTCAGAAAGTATATCTCCTTTGTAATAACTTACTTTTGAATAAAATTCAAATAAAATTCATCATAGTGGGTGTTACAAGATGCCTTCAAATCTTGTATTTGAGAGACGATAATTGCTTGTGGCACAGGTGAAAAAAAATTAAAAAGAAAGGAATCCTCTTCCACAGTTAAATTGGTAGAGCTGGAAACATTTAAGAGAAGAAGAGGGAAATGAAGGCATAAAGTTATTGAATGAGTAGCTAAACTTTTTTTTTTTAAAAAAACCCTCAAAACTAAACAAAGAAAGAAACAGAACAAAACAAAACCAAAACAAAACAACAACAACAAAAAAACAAAAACAAAAACAAAAACAAAAAAGCTCTGCATATCTAAAGCATGAGAATATTTATGAAAGCAAAATACAAAATATTGCCATAGGCCAATGGCCAAACATGGTGCAGAGGCAGACAGACCAGAGAGGCGATGGCTTCAAATGTTTTCTTCAGGAAGAGGAGAAAAGTGATATTCCTAATCGCTCTGTATGCTCAAAAGTGAGATTTAGCTTAGGGAGCAGATGGAAGCCCTGACTGTAAAATACAAAAAGGAGAAAGTATGGAGAGTCTGGAGTAGAAACAATTATCCCACTGGGAGAAAGATATGTGTGTGCATAGTCATCAGGTGTCACTTCCATAGAGAACTCTCATCTGTTACCTCTGGGTAGAATAAGCATCCATGTAGACAGCTGATAAGATTTATTTCACTTACTATTTCAACAAATAGGGGAGAAAGTTACATTTTCTTTCTGTCTGAAGTATTGCATTAGGTTCTTAACATTTGTTTTCTTTGCTGATTTTGATGCATGCTTCACATTGCAGGTGGCTGCAAATGCTTCTGTTTGAGATCCAGCTTATCAAAACCATCAGTCAGAGGAGTTGCTTCCCAAGAGAGTTAGCTAAACAGGCCTCTGTGATCTTACTTCTAAGACCACACAGTAGGGCATAAAAAGTTTTCCTTGTGAGCTTCTCATTGCATTTCACTTTCTTTGAGAATTAAGCGGCATCCTCTGCTTGCAGCTTGGAGGAGACTGTGTGCTGGAAATGGCTGTTTCACACTGAGTGTTGAAGGGGTACCTTCAAGTTATAAAAGTGCTTTCTTCCAAAGAAAATATGCATAATGCTTTTTGTAATTCAGGTGATTGGCTTTAAGTAGTGGTACTTATCAGTGTTCATTTTATTAAACAATTGAATTACATATGCAAACTTGTCATATTGTTAATTCAGTATTGGTTTTGCACTTCCTGTAGATGAATCTCTTTGTACTAATACCAGCATACCCTTTGGGTATCTTCTGCTCATCTCGTGTCATTAAAATTAAAACAACAAATTCCTTTTCAAAAGGAATTCCCTTTTGGCAGTATGGTAAAGAAGGGGTTAAGAATTTTATTTAGGTTGGGTGAGATACTGTGATTGACAGGTGAGGTGAGCTTCCTAAAGGGACACATTAATCCACCTGAAACAGGCTGCCTGGCTGAAAGTGCAGTCTGGAATTAAAAACTCCAGAACAAAACATGCTTTTCCTCTCAATGGTAATGAACCCTGAGCCATGCAATGTCCCAGGGGTGTGATTATCTCAGAAACACTGCTTCCCCAGTTACGTCTTGTTGCATAAATAATCATCCCTTTGATGCAAAGGATAACTGTGGGAATGACGTAAGTTAAATATGTTCTCCAGCAGTCTGACTTACAGGGAAATAAAGAATTTGTTGATATTCAAAGTTCTTAAACCACTTCCTCTGGTTTCTTGGAAGCTTTAAGCATTCTAGCTATACAAAAATAATCTAAATTTCATTAATAAATAATCAGGTCTCTTTCATAGTTGTGTTGTTTCTTATGCCTTTTTTTTCTTCTTCTTCTTTTTTTCTTATTTTTTGCAAAATCCAGACAGTCAAAATGTTGTTTATTACTGCCAGCACATAGCACCAAAGTTGTACTTCTGTTACCATTTTACGGGAAGTAAGTATTGTCCTGGATATGTTGGAGCCAAACGTGTCAAAAACATCAATTCCATCAGTATGGTTCAGAAATAAGGTACGTTCCTTGGTAGAAATCACCTTGGGATAGGGAGAGGACACAGAAGGTGGGTCCATCTATCAGCATAGTGCTCCAAGGAGCCACTGAGCAGCAGTCTGTGGACACATGTCGCTGTTAGGCACTGACCAGCTGCCTCAGTCACTCAGAATAATGCTGCTGCTGCTGCTGCAAAATGCAAAGGGCCCCACTTGTTTCACGCTGTTTTACTGTTGCTGCTCGATTTTGTTGGTTCGAAACCAACTCATTTAAGGCAGGATTGAGACCTGAGTGACTGCAGTGCCCTGTTTGCTGTGGTGGAGACAATACCCTAATGAAATCCAAGGGCTGACTAAGCCTCTTGCCACCCCACCTCACAGAGATAAATTTCAGCTGTTAGGAGCTTGGAGAGAAATTGCTCCAGTAGATCAGTTTTAGGCCTAGGGATCAAAAGTTAATGGTGGTGAGAAGAAACTTAGAAGCAAAAGGATGCAGCCTTTAAATAGTGGGTACCTTGTAATTTTATAAATTAATATTAATCCTCAAATCAATTACATTGATGTTTGAGCTCATAATGAATCATGTCCCTGCTACTGAGTATCTCATCACATCTCTGACTCCCTTAGTTGCAACCCTTGTTTACAGTTTCAAGTGTCCCTCTTCTGAGTTTTCAGGATGGTTTAAATCCCAAATGAAAACTTGCAACAAATATCACAGCATCTCATTGTCTCTGAGCTGTAGAGCTTTTGGTTCTGGCATTAATGCAAAAGTGGAGGGCACTGTGGGCTGCCTTCTATTTACATCCAGGAGCCCTTCCACAGGAGCTACCCTGTGGTGTTCAGGTGAATTCTGTCCCACAACACACAGTGGACAGCCTGAATGATGCTAAGAGAAGCCAGCCTTTGCTATTTCTCACTTGCTGTGTTCTCTAAGTGCCCTTTCTTCTTACACCCCCATAACTGAGATACTTTGCAATTTAATAGTAAAATCAAAACTGGTGCATCCCAGCAACACAAATAGCACTTAAAGAGACCTTGAAATAAGGTATTCACAGAAATGTAAATCAGCAGCTTATTCTTAAGAAAATAAGGCATTTTGAGGAGAAAACTAAAAGGCTTCAAGATAAATGGTTGACAGTGACAGCTTTCTCTGTGTATATTTTATCCAGCAAAAGTCTTGTGAACAATGTACTGATATGAGGAGAGTTAAAATATGGCATAAATTTTAATTTAATATCTCTCCTTGTGATATTACTGAGACCCATTCACATTTGTGATGCTTACAGCATTCATAGTTTTGCAGTTCACAGAAAACACTACTAGTAGTATAATGTTATTGATTATTCTACTGTTGGACATGATCATCTTAAAGGTCTTTTCCAACCAAAATTGTTCCATTTGTTTTTCAAGGGATAGCATACATAAAGTATTTGCAGTATCCATGTTGCTTTAAAAATAATATTTAAACTTGATTATAAAATGGGGGGAAAAATGTTTTTGTAAAGAAAAGTTGTGGCCTAATTTGAATTGAAAAATTAAAACAAAACCAAAATCTTACAGTGTTGTCTATGTTGTTTAGGCAAACCTGTTCTAACTAGCAGGTGATAAGGGTCAGAGAGTGACCCTTCTCAAGGCTGAAAATTAAAGGGAGAATTAGAAACAGACCAAAGGACCAGGAGGTCTCTAAATATATGAAGTAAGACAACAGGAGGCTAGAAAATTACCCAGGCTGAATAACAATGACAGGCATGCTGAGATTTTGCAGAACGTGGGAAGTTCTAGCTGAAGGAAGAGCTGAGTGGTTGTGGCAGGACAGCTGGAGTTCCAGTATTCCCAGGGACAGTGGAAGGAGTTTGGGTGGATGGTGGTGCTTTGGAGAAGTCCAGTTCAACAGCTATGACCAAGAGACATTGGAATGAGCCTTGGAAAGCTCTGCCTAGCAGAGAGGTGAGAGAAGTGTAGGGTAGGGATGCTGAGCGTTTGCAGAACGTCAGGAGAGTGTTCAGCAGTGGCAGGGGAAGCAGATGGGGAGGCTGGAAGAGCAGATGGTGGCAGTGAGAGAGAGCAGAGCGAGTTCCAGGTCTGAAACTGCAGCCTCACATAACATGTTATTGGATGTTCTGGCTTCTTCCTTTTTTCTTCATGTTTAATAAACAAAAAATTCAACTTGTCCACTCCCCCATGAAGGAAAGCATCCCCTACTCTGTAAGGATGCAGTGTGCAAAGTGCTGGGGCTGTGTTCAGCTGCCTGGGAATCACGTGTGGCCTCCCCATGCACTGCTTGGGAGTGAGCTGGAAGAGACAACTCCAGTCATGAGAGCTGTGCTCTGGTGTACAAAACAGAAAGGACACCTCCATGCTGTCTCCAAAATGTCCAAAAAAAAGCAACCAAATCCAGGTCTGGAAGTCTAAAGAGGGAAGGAAGCTGATGAGGCCTTTCTACATATGAGCCTATATATTTTCTTCCAGTGTTCTTTATAATTGAAAAGGTATTTTTCATTCAGCTTTAGAAATCAGCAGTGGTATTTCAAAGACACATTGAAAGGTCTTAGAGTAATAACATTCTCTACCTTAAATTCCTCCTTCTCATGGCTGACAGTAGATGTGATATGTTTTGGGGGAAATACTTGACGTCCAGTTAGGCCAGACCAAAAGCCCACTGTGTGTGTAAAGTGTTCTCTCCTTATGAGATGCCAGCAAAACTCACAGTTTCTGTTGTTTTTCCCCTTCCCCATAATGCCCTGAGTCCCATATACCTCATTGCAGTGGCTAAAAAATACATGCATAATTCCTTCATGCTTTTGGAATAATTCACAAGTGTGTTTAAAGGATCATCAAGTAATACTGGTAAATAGCAATAGACTTATAGCATTTCTTGGAGGAGTTACTTTTTTCAGCACAAATTCACTGCATCACTTTCTACTTTATAGCACAGATAAATTCTGAGTATAAAAATTTCTCATAGATCCACCTTTTAACCTTTGAGAAATAGGATTTAAACTACTCAGTGTTCTTTTACCAGTGTCACCAATATTTGCCAAAGGGTGTAACATATCTACTACAGAAGATGAAAGATACTGTCATGTAATTGAAGTAATTATTTTTATCTTTGTCCAATGAAAATATACATATTTCTAAGAAAGCTGAATTTGTAAAAATGAGACAGTATCTATTGTGTTCTTCATAAATCTATAGTAATCAAGGACAGTCTGGTTTTGGAGAAAACATCTCTTCCTCTCAAATGAGTAATTTGATTTCAAACTGTCTGTCTTTCAATACTTGCTTCATGGATCACATGCAAAGCAATAGCACAAGAGGAGTCCCAGTTCTGGCAAATACACCAGCTCTTGATTTCAGGGAGATATTCTGCACATGTGTATCTTTTTGCAGCCTTTTGCATACAGTTGTCTTCGTGGTGCCTCCTTAGAATTCTCTGTTCCTGCAATCTGTGTGTGTAGCTCCACAGTCTGTACCTTGTTTGTTACGAGTAGTTGTTATTGGTGTTCACAAGGATGGTGTTTTCCTGGTGCCAGTGGCAGAGTTACTATTTCAGGTGTGTGCAGCCTAATCTGTAAAACAATGCAGTTGCTAAAATTAAAACCTTTGACGTGGAAGGCACTGGGGTATGAAGTGCAAGTGTTTGGAAAAGGGAGTAAAATCAACAACAAGTGAGGAAAGTTATTCCGACAGCAAGACATTTCATATGTCAGCAAACCAGAAGGAGAGGAAGGTGTAGCTGTGAGAAGCCAAGGGACCAGCAGGGTACCACATTTGGTGTGTGAGATGACAGGGTTTAGCACTAGGGGTGGTGAGGAAAATGCTTGGACTTGGAGATAACGAACAGGAAGAATTGTCTGAATTTGCTAACAGCTTGTATGTTATGACAGAAATAAACTGTTGTAATATTTTTTTTTTTTCCCTACTATTGGAGTGGGCACATGTACATTTCATATGGTGTTTGCTGTCAATTTCATCTTCTCAGCTAGCACCTTAGGATGTAAGCAATGGTTTTTTTCCCCATTTCAAATCCTCATAGCTTGAATATCCTGGTTTTATTCTTGCCTTCTAGAGAAGAGTGAAAGAAAGCAAGCTAAACCTCAGTTCTTTGTTTCAAATTCTTCATGTGAGGATGTGGAAGGCCATAGAAAGCGATTGGCAATGGAAGGTAATCATTTATGGGGAAGAAATGAGACAATGTGAGCACACCTAGATATCTTTCTGGCGAGCAGGCAAACTGACAAACAGATGCATCACACAAACTAAAAACATTAAAAATGCAGCTCTTTCTCCTTATAAATGAGTCTGTGGGCTGGGGTTTTTTTTTGTTTGATTTGGTTTGGTTTTTTTCTGTGCTTTTTGTTATTTTTGTGTTTGGTTTTTTTCCTGTCCTTTTAGGAAGAATAAACAAAATCTCAGATTTTTATATAAATTTCTTTCTCTTACTTTGATTTTTTAACTTCTTAGAAATCTATTTCACTGAATTGTTTAGGAGACTGGTTCAGAAATAACTAACTCTTTTAAAAGAGCTGTTTATCTCATCCTTATGAGATATAATTACTGAAGTGAATGACGGGTTTCTAAGAAGGTGCCTAACAAAAAGCATTTTCCAAAAACGTCAAGGAAGGATTACGAGTGTCAATTTTCATTTCTTGTAAAGCTAAAGAGGTGGTTATTCTCTTGTTTAGGAAAACCTGCAGCAACCTGCAGCAACCCTCCTTTGTATGTAGGAAAAATGATGAGGTAATTTGTAAATGGCCAGTAATATAAGCAGGCTATAAGGCAATTACCAAATATTATCACATACCTCTTCTGCACATCTGAAGGTGTGGTTCCAGCAGATTCCTTTAGTAATTTCTTACCTTAACTGTGTTTCTTACCTGTTTGGCACTATTTTTAGAAGTATGGCTGTTAGGATTTAAACCATTCAATTTGGTTTATTGTAGCAATGCCAATAGCAGAGAAATAATATCTCCTTATATCTGGCTAATCACTTGACCACTGTTGGGTGCTGCTCTCTGTGTGAGGCTGTTGTAGATTAAAATTGGCATGGACACTCCAGCAGTTCTTTGGCAAGCCCTCATTGGTGCAGATCTGTGGTAATGGGGAATCAGGATAAATTGACATACTTGAAGAATAATTAGCTGCTCTAACTGAAGCAACGTCATTAAAAAAAAAGTTAAACCAGTTCCATCTCTGTTGTTACAGGCTGTCATATTAATCCATAACGTTTTTCAACATATGCCACTTGAGTTTGACCTTGAATAAATATTAGAGCAATTAAAATTTTACATACACAGAAAAATATTGAATCTGCATTTATACTAAGTACATTTAATAGAGGAGAAAATTAGGTTTCATTTGATGTCTGATAGTGAAATATTTATCAGAGCATACAACAGTCTTTAAAGATAGACAAATAAGCTTCTAGTTGTCAAAAAAGGGGAGAAAATGACAGAAAGCCTGATTTTCCATCTAACGTAAGTGCAATATTCTTGAAGGTATTAAAATTTTATTTTCTTTCCTTATGACTAGGATGATTTCTGTATAAGTCTGCAGTTATTTTCAGAAAAGGAAATTTTAAGGTTAAGGCAAGAGCTGCTCATGTGTAAGAATAATGTCTGGAGAACCTGAGTTCATTACTGGAGGAAATAGTTACTCTCTGAAGTGATATGAACTTCTATAAGCCCTGTTGTCTCAGCTCCAGGGTCACATGATACTTAACACAGGGTATAGTGACAAAATTAGGGGGAAAAAAATCTGCTTTCCATCCTTGTTTAGCCCGAATATTAGGAGTGTTCCCTGCTGCTTGGAAAGTTTGGGTTTCACTATGCCCATAAGGACTCTGAGAACAGGCACTTCTCAAACTTCTCTCCTTCCATGCTGTGACCTGGTTGATGTCTGGCACAACAAGGCACAGTGTAACAACAGTAGCATATGCTAGAAAATATCTACAATGTACTGTATAATGTCAGGCATTTGCACTTGCTCATTTGGTTTCTCTTTTAACAGCATATGTCGTTTAGAAAAATCAAGGCCTGTGAAATTCAGGGTCCCTGCTTGAACAAGTTTAACTCACTGTTTCAAAGTACTGTAATGTGGTAGAAGCTGACTTTTTTTTTTAAACATATCTTGTGGGTGGCAGAGATCAGAAATGAATTTGTCTACTGCATTCTCAAGACAGCAGACTTGGTACTTGGTTTTTCTCTGTTCCCAAGGGGAAGGATTTTGGTGCCATGAGTGCTGTCATCTGCATAAGTGGCTTCTTGGGGCCAGTCAGTCCCCCTTGCACTTTCTTCTGCCCCCTCAGACGTCCCTGAGATCTTCCTCCAGGGAAAGGGGCAATGTGCATGCACAGAGGGTCACAGCCCCCAAATACTGCTCCAGTCACACCGACAGCTTCCCAAGCACAATCAACCAGAGAGGGGTTTGAGCAGGCCTCATGGAACCCCTGTGGTTACTGTGGCTGTTTGAAAATTAACCCATCACTTTACACACCCGTTTGTTTTAAATCAGTAAGCTGCTTTAAGGAATGAGAATTAATGAAATAAGTGCAAAAGCAGGATTTAGGCAGAAGGTTATGTCTTGGGAGACCTTGGACGTGTCACTTGGGAGAAGGCACTGAATTCAGCTCTGAAAACTCATTCAGTCATCGCCTGACAGGGGAGTGTCAGGGCTTTTATAGATAACAGATATTGATACAGCTTCTCAGATTTAGGAATTTAATATATTTTGTACTGTATATGTCTGCTTGAGCCTATATCTTCCCCTGCCTGAATACCTTGGCAAACAGTCTTTGTATAAACCTGTCAGGTCCTGAGAGATTTCATCTGATGACTTTCAAAGCCACGAATGACTGGCCTGGTTTGAGCGCTGTGTTGTACAGCTGGGACAAAGCTGGAAGCACAGATCCCCAGCTTCTGCCTTTGCTTTTCACATGAAACACTCACAGAATGACATTGAATAAAAAACCAAGATTCTCCCAGACATGAGACTAAACCTTGAATTACAGATTTGTATTTGCCCTTATGCCCTCTTTCACTGGTCAAAATGTTTTCTCTGCAATTAAGTCCCTTCATTGGGGTGATGGAAATCAGTCCCCTGTTTTTCCCAACTGCAGGCTGTTATCTCTGACTTCAGTTAGTTACTTGTGCAGAAAACCTGTACTTGCAGAAGAGGGGAGGGTTTGGCTCCCAGGCATCATTTTCTGAGGGAAGCATAATCAATCACCTCATTCTTGACAACAGGAGTGGAGCAGCAGCTGTGAATAACCACTTCCTCCAAGTGTTCTTAGGTTTTCATTTCTCCCAAGAAAGTCCATCAGACTCCCAGGAGCAGCCATGGCATTAGCCACTGTCTGGCCAAGGAAAGTGCTGGGTTTCAATTTGTCTCTCCACAGGGAGCTCCCTGCCAGCAGTGCTGATCTGAAATGCCAGCAGTCCCATATTCTGGCATGCCCGAGTGTCCCAGCATGCTCTTTGTGGTTATGGCTTGACCAGAACTGGGATGACACAGATGGGCCACAAAGGAAATTACTCAGTTGTTGAGCAGTGCAGCTTCCTCTGTGCTTCCACCCTTCATTTCTCCCATCTGCAGCATAGTATTATCTGTCTTCTTATGGTGTTTATCTAGACTGTTCACATTAGATTGTGAGTTTTTCAGGATGAGGGCTTTGTTATGTATATATACAGTTTTTATAGAGAGCCTCTGGGTGTTTCTGTATTATGTGTGAAAATAAATATAAGAGAGCAAAAAGCTTAGTCTTCCCAAACTTGTGAATATTTGTAAACTATGAAATAGCAAAGTTATCATAGAGTTATTCATTTATTATGTATTCAACAAGGTCAAAAGTGATCTGCAGCCTTGTGCTTTTCCATATTAAGTCAGTTATACAAAAATATTGTGCAAAATAGGGATATTTTTGCTAATTTCCTTATAAGGCAGTTCCATAGACAAAAAAGTACCTTCCAGTTTGAAGTTTCCAGTCTGAGAGGTCTCTTTATGATCCTTTTATGATTTTGTAGTAATAAAACCCAAGAGCTGTTTTCCATCCTTTCATTTACATGTTTTTATCATGCACAGTGTGACTTTTATAAACTGGACCATAGCCTCAGTTAGAACTCCTGTGGGGAGGATAAGTGCCCATTTTCCTCATGATAATAATGCCTTTTCTGGCTTACAGAAAGTTCATCTCCCTCTAACTACACCATTTCCTAATAGCTGGTTAACAGCTTATGCTTTTTCAGCTGAGTTTGTAAGGTTTCTGGAAGAGTGGGAAGACCCAAACTAATTCAGTACTGCTCAAATGCTAATGTTCTCTATGGCTTCTTAGCTGCATCTTCCTCAGAAATACGCCCATGAAGTAATGAGCAAATTATGAGGTGTCAGTATTTGATTTCTTTCAACAGTGAACAGGGTTTGAGGTACAGCCTGGGAAGTGTGAGGGGTTTGGAAATAGTACGAAACGTGTTGCATCTGCTGACTGAATGGAGCAGAACACACCTGGAGTGTCAGGAATGGGAGCATATCTGCCTCTGAGCTCTGGAATGCACCCAGAGACAGGTCTAAAAGATCTACACTCTTTTCCTGGAGGCTATAACATCTCCTGGCAAAAGAGACTTCTAAATATTCCGAAAGTCATCTAAAGAAAGGAGCTTGTTAAAAGGCAGAATAAAATCAGTTGTAGCCCAGGAAGACCCAGGAGGTTGTCATAGAAGACATTGTACAGAACTAATACACGGGTTTTTATAGTTACTGGGGTGCCATGGGGTATGCACCAGCAATCTAACATTCAACCTGATGCTTCAAATGAGAAAAAAAAAAAGGTATTATGCTTTAGGAAGGTCAAAATAATTCAAATGTTATCTCTGAAAGAGGATAGTCTCAGATATTGGATAAAATAAGATGTCCTAATGCATGCCAGTATGCAGTCACTGAGAGCTGCCCAATAAATACTGGGCAAATTACAAGCAAATAGTTTTGATTCCAGACTCTGGCTTGCCAGCCGCTCTTGTTTGTATGTAAGGTGAAATATATAGAACTTGCTTTAGACACAGCTATCGCATTTTCCTGTTTCCTTAAGGTGCTCTTACATCTGCTTTTACTCTTTTGAATCTTCTGGCATGCAGAGGCTTGTGAGTGAGCCAAACTGTGTCTGGCCTGGTCTCTGCATCAGAGTCCACGCCCCATGTTATGGCTGGATTCTACCAGATCCAGCCCAGAAGAGCTGTATTATGCAGTCAAGGTTACATCTCTCTTGTAACATGAGAGCAATAGTCAGCCCAAACAACTCCATTACAAAAATAATTTTAAAAATCCAGTTAAGGTATAGCACTTCAACATAATAATGATCATATGGATGAAAAAGTGATGGAAGTATGACATTGTCTTAACTGAGTACTTTTGATAGAAGTATGTTTTTTCCATTTCTACCAGAAACAAGAAATGTGGGTGATTACTTTGTCCTATAAAATTTCATTTCTGTGGAAAGTTGACAAATTTGTTTAAGATACAGTAATAACTGTTGATTCTTTTACATACTGTATTTTTTCAGGGCCACAAACTCCCTTCATTGCAATGTGGTTTTATTCCAAATTCAGCAATTTCTACTCACAAATCTTTGTTTTGTTTTGTTTTGTTTTTTTGTATGTTTGTTTTATTGTTGTTGTTCTGTTTTGTTTTGTTTTGTTTTGTTTATTTACACACAGTTCAATGTGTTGACTGTTTTAATTTTTTTATGTTCTTCAACATGTAGATGAGTCTGAATATGCTCAGGTGATCAGGTGAAAAGTAATTCTTTTGTTTCTGTGTATCTATGCAGAATAGAATGACTGAAGTCTGCTGTAACTGGCCTTTTTGCTATGTTTGTGAAACAAGTGCGTACATTCCTAAATACTGTACTGTGGGTGCAATCTCTAATTTAAAAGCCAGTACAGAAAGGTGCCCAGGAAAGTAGTCTAAAGCCACAGGAATACCTCAGCCAAGTATTTCCAATATCTGTTGGTTCAGCTGTCATTTGAGAGGACTGCACATGGACTTCACAGGGAAGGAGAATAGTCTGGATACCTCCTGCGTAGACTGATATGGAAATGAAAGTTCAGCGCCACTTTGTACCTAGCCAGTTTAATGTTTTCCATTGTAATGGCCAAGTGTGGCATGTTTTCCAAAACCTGCTGTACAGATCAAGTAGCAGACATCAGGCTGGGCTCTGTTTTCATCGTTCCTAAGGAGTTTGAGCTATGCTTGTTAAAATTCCTGGTGTCCTTCAGATGTCTGAGGTTAGGTGTTAGTGGAGAGACCTCCATGAAAGGCTTCTAACAACGGGTGCCAGGGAGGACCGTGGATCTTGCTGCCACTTGCTGTGCTCTGGGAGGTGGTTGCCCTGTTTCTTGGTCATATTGTCTGCTATTCCATGGTTTATTGCTAATGGAAGCTATTTATCCTTTCCTAATCAGCAGGGAGCAAACCTTGCTGTCCTCACACATTTACACGGATATAGAGTTGCAATACACAAAGGTAGCATTCAGTGGACAACCATGAGTACATCAAACACTGAAGCTTTATCTATACATTTATAAAGATATAATACTGAAGCTTTATATACACATTTGTATATATATAACACTGAGGCTTTATATATATTATATCAACAATTCCTTTATCATTTCTGTAGTATGTAAGAAATGGGATATCATTTATTCAATTCTAAATTCATAGGGCTATAAACTAATTAAGCTTTCAAAATATTCTTATTAGATGCATGTCCATTAATCTCCTTTAATTTTTAAGTGATGCTGACCCTAGCAAGTGTAAAAATGATGCCTATAAATACTGTGAAACTGTTAAAATTCATCAGTACTTCACTTTTCACTAAAAACAAAACGCACTTCTGTCTTTGCATTTGCACATTGACTGTTCAAAGAGCCAATTCAAAATTTTATACTGATAAATATTTTCAAGGGACAGAAACACGTTGGGAAAATAATAAACATATGTTAGCACTTATAATAACCAGTTCAGCAGTGTTTTCTTCTGTGTGTTTTGGGGCCTATGTAGGCTATTGCAATGTTAATTTTAGAAACTCTAGCCCAGCAACAGACACTTAGAAACAGAATGATGAACTGCAAGCAGCAAGGATTTTAACTGCAGACTATGGCTTTATTTTCTTATTTATAGCTCCCTTCAGTTTGTTATGTTTTATGAAACATGTGTCTCTGAGAGTGTGCTGGCTCTGTGATTTCCTGACCAATGGACTAGTCTTCAGATTACATCCATTTAGTTATCTTCAAGAACTGAGTTTATAAAAAGAAAAATCATAAACAATTGACTTTAAATTTTAAATGACATGCAAATAGTATTAGAAGTAATTATATTTTATTTAACTTCTTTAAGTTTATTTAACTTTAAGCTATGTTGCCTTTGGGTTTACTTCTTAATAAAATGTACAGTTGTTTTAGGAGTAAACTAGATGTCAACAAAAGAAATACAAACATTTATGTTGTTATCTTACAAAGACATGACAAAACTAAAGATTTAATAGCACTACAGGTTTTAATAGGCAGAATTTAGTAGCATTAATTGTTTGCTGGAGATTAGGTGGACAGATTCACAACAGATGTTGGTTGTTGCAGCTCTACTGGTTTGCCAAAGTGGGAACCAAAGTTCTGTTTTTCATAGTATTTGACTGAATAACAGCAATGTGTAGGGACAGGCTCAGCTCTCAGTACAGTTTTTTCTCTAGTCTGTTATTTTTAAAACCAAGATATTCTTCATTAAAATAGAAATATTTTGTATTAACAAAAGAAAACAAAAAACCTCCACAAAACCAATACATTCTTTGCAGGAAATTAATACTGTTATGCAAACAAATAAAAATGTTTGGTTTGGGGAGATTATTAAATTCAATCCTTAATTTTCCAAAGTCTGGGGAGGAGAAGAAAACAAACAAACAAAACAAAACAAAACAAACAAACAAACAAAAAACCTAAAATAACAAACCCTTGACATTTTAAAAAGAAAAGTTGGGTTTAGAGCTGTGATATTCTGATGTTTAAAATAGTATTTTGCCTAGTAGTTATCTGTAGCAAAACAAAAACCCAACAACCTAATGACTGAAATAAATTGAAAAGGCCATCATTATTAACTACCAGTTGTTTTGATTAAACTTACAATTTATATTTGAATTTAAGTTCATTATATTCTTCCAAGATTTTTTAATCTTGTTTGGAGTCAAAATTGCCTAATAAGACAAAAAACATTTACAGAAGATGAAAATAATTTCTTATACACCTCTTTTTTTCTCTACTGACTTCAAGGTCAAAGTCCCATCAGAAAACTAAAGCCACAAGAGAAATTATGAGCATACGTGGAATTCAAACTTTAATGTATGTGTACCCCAGGATGCAGTGTTCAGTGCAAAATGAGGTCAGGGGATTTAAAACTATTTCTAGGTGGCTTTTTTATTTCTGTATTGATTCTTAGGCAGAAACTCTTTCCATTTACATTCTTTTTTATTTAGACTAATAATAAAGAGGCAAGAGCAAAGAGATATGTCTTTCCTTTCTACTCTGCTTTATATAAAACCTCTTTTACCTTCCTGCTTAATTTCCTTCCCAGTGTCCTTAACTCTTTATTGCTTTTAATGCCATTATTATGAATCACTCTTTTCATGTTCAGTGTGCTCAGTCATTTTAATACAGATATAATTGTATGGTGCAAAATGTAAATCCCCATAATATGCCAGAAGACAAATGTGTCAAAGTCCCTTTGTCATACTGACAGGTTATAAAACCAGACTGGCTCATTTTAATCATGTTTAAATTTTAATGACATAAGCAAAACTCAGACTAAAACAGCTATCTCTTTTTTATTATTTCAGATCACTGCCACAAACGAGAAACGTTTTATCACTTATTCATTGATTGTATCATTCAGAGCTATCTCGATCCTAACATCTGTTCTGGAGAACGTGTTCTAAATCATTAAAGATTTTTCAGAGGTGATAGCCCTGTTTGGTGGCTGGTTGCCATCCTTTCTTATGGTACCTTTGCCTTTTCATCCTCATCTTTCCTTAGGAGAATTCCTGCCCCTAGACGTACCCATAATTTCCAGATCTAGGGAAATGCTTCATTTTTGGATTGGTCTTTCCTCCCTGTCTGTCTTGGCAGCTGAGTCTTGCCTTTCAGGACTTTCAGCTGCTGGATAATAAGGTTATGAGCTAATAAGGCTGATCAGGGCATCTGTACTGGGGCAGGGTGTGTGTGGCAGGGAAACACAATAAAGAAAACACACAAAACAGCAACAAAGAAGATGCTAAACCTATAGACCCATAAGCTAAAAGACAAGGGTTCCACTGGGGGAGTCTTCTAGTGTTTGGGACAGGTGGACTATGTTGCACATTTGTCTTATCCTTGCAAGCAGCAGCTCTGTTGAGCATGGCCCCTATTTTCACACACTGATTTATCTGTGTACTCCATTCAGTAGAAATACATTTTGTGCAACTGCTGCTTCTCCTTCCTTTGAATTTTCCTTGTAGCTGGCAATAGCAGCTCAACCAGTACACCAATACCTCCAAACCCCAGTAATCTTAAAACTATCCCAATAGGTGGACCATGTTCTGTAATTGTAAATTCTTGTAAGCCCTTTCCACATCCTGCATTTGGGACTTCCCATCAGTACAGTTAATTAACTCAAAGTCTCCGGGAGATGTTACTTACACTTAGTGCTGTCTGCCTTGAGGAGCAGAGAAGTTCTCTGTCAACCTCACAAGCATCATGTAGCCAGTGCAGGATTTCTGCCTTCAGAGAACCCTGCAGTACAAAGCTGACAACAGGGGAGAAAATTATGGACTTAACTTTGAACCCAGGTAAGATTGAGATCTCTGGCTTAATTAAATAAGAAAGGGATAGTAGTAACTTTTCATGGCTGTAGTTACCTTTTGACCCCATGGCAGGACCCTAGAGGCCAGGCTTATACCCTAACCTTTGTCATATTCTCATTGTTCTGAGTCACTACTGCATTAATATCACCAGCCAGTCAAATAATCAGGGTGGTTCAAATGGAAAAGGAAAATAACTCTCCAAAGTTGGGTTGCAGACATTACTGTTAAACAGCTTCAAAGGTTTTTTTTCTTTATTAAGGAGTGCTTTGTAATCAAAATGTCCTTCTTGAAATCAGAGGTTGTTTTCCAGAAGTAGTAATGGTCTCAGACAAAATAAGGACTAAAGAAATATATGTCAAACTGTCTGTTGCATCACAGAAAGTGACTGTCATCACTTTTTTGAAAGGTGTGGTTGACAGGAAATAGGAAGAAAAATACATACTTTTGCCTATCTTCTTCAGTAAATCATTTATTTTGACAGATATATGCACCTGACTTCTTGCTGATCATTGGGATATGCAGTAAAATTCATGTCTTGCTCATTTTTTCTTCAGAGGTGGGATTCTACCCTCACATAGATCTTTATAAATCACAAATCACTAACTGAAAGCATCAAAGACAAGTTGAGATAAAATTGCCAAGAGACAAAACAAGTTTAACATGTTAATGGAAGGATAAATCTGCTAAACAATATGAAGATATGTAATAATTTTTGAATGAAATTAAGTGGAAAGCAAGCTGCAAAAAAAGACAATTTTATGCTCTGCTTATAAGCACCTAGTGGCCAAAAATAGATCACTATTTTACTTTGGTTTTGAATGAATTATAAACATAAATATAAGATTGTGAGTGTCTTCTGCAACAGTAAACTGTTCATGAAGTATGTCACCCCTCAGAGATTTTTATTTCTCAATTGGAACTCAATTCTAACATTACATGGCAGCTTGGTCTTTGCCCCAGATTGGAAGTTTATAAATTTGTCTCTTGCTTTGTGAGGGAACTACAATTTAATGTGGTTGGAGGTGGGGAAAAGAACGGATGAGCTGTCGTTTTTCAGCATATTTAAAGGGGGCTGAAATCTCTGTAAGAAGTGTTTATGCAGCATATGCCTATCACATACTCACAGTGGTGCTTACTTATCAAGACAGTGAGTCAGATTTACCATTAGGAAAACATCTTTGCACATCTTTGCATGAAGTGACAGCACATTTGACACATTAAAAAGGTATTCTTAAAACATAGATGATTTTAATTAGCTTCTAAGATGTGTTGTTGAGGTGTGAGATTCGCAATCTACTTGCATTTGCAAGATTTGAATCTGCAAAATGGAAGGAATCTACAAGAGAAAAAACATCTGTATTAAGATTCCATCCTGTTGCAGTTCAGCGGTTTCTCATAAAATTAGGGTTAAAGCATAGGTGGGTGCAAGAGAGAACCATATCTCTGGGAGAGTATAGCACTCAAGAGCCTTTGAGAAGAGGGCACGAGTAAAGTGACAGTTCTTATGGGAGTTACCTCTAGCTGCAGCTCAAAAGGTACAGAGGCAATGGCTTTGCCTTACTGCATGTCCAGGTCAGGCTTGTGCTGTCCCTCTTTGAGAAGAGACATCACAGATCTCCTGCCCTGGAGGTGGAGCTAAGTTAATAGAGGAGAATAAAAAATTGTTGTGCAGTGAGTGCAGTGCAATACATCCTGGTGTCCTGATATTGAGTGACTTTCTGTCATTTATGCAAATTAAATGCATCCTGGACAAAGATGTAAATCTGGTTGCAGATCATTTGTATAAAATTTGCAAATGTTTGAACTTTTGCTTTATTAGAATTGGAAGTTGCCTTTGCTGCTGCATGGTGCGCAGTATTTTCTGCAAGGTTAGCAAGGCTGTGAGAGCAAGCACTGAACCCTGCTACCTGAGGACTTCCCCAGATGCTTGTTGGGAAGATTGTGAGGTTAAGGGCACACATGTGAAAAATATTGTTTTGTAGAAAAGTCAATCAGTCTGTCTGCACCTTTGAAAATTAGTAGTTTGGGTTTGATTAGGATTTTACATAATAGGCACATGGCTCTCCTGATTTAACTATTTTATAAATATCTGTTTCAGTGCACATTTCCCTCTGCTTGTTATGGAGTACTGTTTCTATATCCAAAGCCCGGAACTGCAAATATTAAATGCAGTAAGTAACATTAATCTATCCTTGGGTTGTAAACTGGAATCAACTTCACTGCAGCACAGAGTATAGTTTAAAAATGTGGATCAATGCTCTGTTTTCAATCAGACATGTTTTCAAAAATGTATTTGATCTTGACAAATGTAGGCAGTGTGAATCACTCCTATGTGTGTAAATGTATACATGTGTGTATATTTTTACCATTTGTCCCTTTCTTTCTTCTTCCCAAAGCATATTCTCTGCCAATTTTAAGAGCTCCAAAAACATAGCTTGACACAGAATTGCTTGCAGCACACAACAAAGACAAACTGTATTGATCCAGTAAAATCTGAGATCGATGATGTAAATTTTTGACTGGCGCTTGTCAGCAACACATCCCTTTACATGTTTGACAACAAACACTTTTTCAGACGTACTCTGGGAAAATACAGTAATGAATTATGATAGCCAACCACTCATTTCCTTGCAGATTTTGTAATTTTATTGCACAGTTCATTGTAATCCCAGTAATTTTTAAAGCAATACATTTGTCAAAATTAGCAAGTTGAGATTCTGGTGCCAGAGACTATGTTAACGTGCTGTAGTAGAGTTTCAGTCAGCAAACATGAGGCTGAAGGGAGTGCCAGCCAAAAAAAGCCCCTCAAAACCACATCCCAAACCCAAGCCACTATTTTTGCCTTCCAATCGTGGCTTTGAAACAGGTTTGAAGAGCAAGCATTCTTTGCATGCACCAAGCCAAAGGCTGTCTTTTCCAGTTGGGAAGTGTCAGAGGGATTGTTAAATGTGGATTTGCACCCCACAATGCCTTGCAGGCTTTCCACAGCAGCTGTTATAATTTATGAACTATTCTAGAAATGCTTTCTGTACTCAAATAATTTCATTGGTCTCTGTTTTATTAATTCTTAACAAAAATTTAAGGTGATTCTCTGTGAGGTACTGTATTTTTAAAAAATGGCAGGTTTCAAAATACTGCAGTGACTGGAGAATCTCCATGTAGAGTAAGAAAGATAAATTAAGAACAGGTATGGCATGTCACCTCCTGTGTTCTGGATTGAAAGCTTATCTCAGCAGCTCTTATACCATAACTATCTTCCTCTCTAACTACTGTAGAGAATGTGTGCAGACAGCTGCATTTTCCCCTTACAGAATGGGGCCAATGACTATAGAAAAACTATGTACAATAACAAGGAGGGAGAAGATGAATTGAAATTAGTCCCTACTTTTCTTTACTGTAGCATGATTGTCAAGTACGGTACATTTCTTTTAATAATCATATTTAAGCTTATATATGGAGTTTTTTTAGTTGGTGGTGGGTTTGAGGTTGCTTTGGGTTTTGTGTTTGGGGTTTTTTTGGTTTTGCTGGTTGTTTGGTTGGTTTGGTTTTTTTATCTCTCTGCTCTCCTTTGTGCACTGTTCATTGGTGAGCAGCAATGACCTATTCATTATACCCATACAGGTGACTCCATAACAATTTCATTCTTTCTGAGTGCCTGAAATGCATCACACTGGAAATCCAAAGTTTTCTATCCTTGGTCAAAGTCTGAGATGATGTTCCCTGCTGTCCTCTTTGCAGACAGATTCACTACATGCTAGTGCGTATGGGGGGAATGTACAACCTGAACTCTCAGTGCAATCTATCAGGAAAAGAGCTTTATTACAAATTTGTTCCTAGCTGTGTTTATTTATCAGTATATGTTTGCATATTCTTCTTCAGAAGAATGGAAAAATCCAATTTTATTTTTTTACACAGCCTCAATGCTCCAAAAATTCTCCCTCTGCCTTTTCATCTTGAAAATAACAGAAAACTATTTGAAAAGATATATCTTAATGAAATTAATAGAGAAGATTCAATAATAATGGATGGATTAAGCTGACATTATTAGTCTCCCATAGTTGTTCAGAAACAAAGTATTTTCTTTTCCCTGAGATTTTCTAAGCAATCAGTATTTAAATGAAATTTTCATTTAAAAATTATTTACATAGCTAAAACAAAATTAAGTTCATGCAACAGTCATAGAGAATTTACGTATTTCTACTTTTAATTCCTACCTAGATGATGCATTCATTATATATAAACTCATATTTTGCTAGTTTGTTTAATTTAAATAGAACAAATGGAAACAAAATTTGTGTTTGCTGTCTCAAAGTTCAAAAAAGAAGTAGAAATTATTATTTCTACAGGGACTCGTATCTGTAGCTGGATCAGCCTGAGCCCTCTGCTACTGGGCAGCTAAGGAAAAAAAGTGCATTTTAGCACCCAGTTCTCTTAAATCATGTTTCATTTTATACTGAGAATGAGAAAGGCCATGTATTTTTTATTTATTAAGAGAAACTTTGTCTGTGTGGCATATCTGGTTTTGTTACGAAAGGTGATCAGATGCTGCCTTGTCTCATTTGATTCTTCCTATTTGTGACCCAGAATCTGGGCAATCAGTTCCTGTCACATGGGATGGCACCTGAGATGTACCACCTGTGAGGCCTTTCCTTGGAAGTTACTTGGATTTGCTTCTTTGGATCCCCATGGGAAGAATCACTGTGCCAACATTCATGGAAAATGAGTGCAAGTACCTTTGGAAACTTGCTTTCAGAATTTCAGTTTAATTCTTCTGGCATACTGTTCCAGCTCATAACAGGATCAGGGCAATTTTATTTTGTTTGCAAGACTGATTTTTGATTTTGAGGCTTATAGAGGGTGAAAAATGTCTATAAAAATAGAAGTTATACATGTTTTGAATGTTCTATGAATGAACAAGGATTAGTTTCACTTAGCTATTTGCTGGCTGGGAATGCTATAACAGCCTCTCTGTTAGCCTCTCTCCTTCTAGACAAGTATTCATGTTTCAGTGTGTGATGATCTGTTTAGTAGGGTAGGAGAATCACTCTTCGTGATTTCTCCAAGTGTCTTTCCATTTCCTTTGAGTAGAGCAAGGTTTGAAAGTCTTTTTATCAAACGTTATTTTCATAATAAGGCACAAGAAGTCTTTTGGCGGGGAGGCAATTATATAAACTTAATATGAGCTGCATGTCCCTGCTCATGGGAGTTTTGGGGTTGTTTTGATTAGAGAACCTAATTCTAGCAATCTAGGTTTTGCAAATGCTACAAATACTTGGAAATTATTTTTGTATTTTTTTAAGAGTGGAAAGGGTGCATAAGCATCATGTCGTGCTCTTCTAGGGTAATTTTTGATGTCATTAATTAATGGTGAAACATCTGCTGTAAATTTGAATATTGTCCCTCTTGCTATAACACTGCCTTTAAGTTTTGAATCTTTGGAGAGTTTCCACTTGTAATTTTTTTTTGTTTTTTTAAAAGAAACAGATATGTTCTTTCTTTGAATTGGCATCTGAGGGAATAAGTAACTTGTGCTATGGATGTATAGAGTTTTTATTTTGTCAGCACAGAGTATTGGATGCCACTTGGACATTTGCTTGGACTCTTTGGGAGTAAGGTATATTTACCTACACATTATTTATGATGGCTGGCCAAATAGAAATTGCAACTTGAGGCTGTCCTGGCATGCCAGGTGTTTGCATGGCATTAAGAAGTATAATCTTTTGTACAGCATTTCTTTCACTGCCTGTGTGTCTCCTGGTACTACAATTACTGCCACAGCCCATAGTAATGCACATTAAAATGGTGCCCTTGTGCCTTTGTGAATGACTGTCCAGTTTGGATATGTAATTTTCAGAGCTTCCTAGTGACTGGATAGCCTCCAAATGTTCAGCTGTTCTAGTAGGTGCCAAAAAATTTGAATTTTTGTGGTTTCCGGCAAGGGCAATGCTGTTTAAAAAAATATGAAGCCACTCAGAATGTGCATTTGTGTTTATGTCCAGTAAGAAGAAACTAGTTCTCTACAAGTGCTTAAAACCTAATAATTTATGTTCCAGGGGGAAGGTTGTGTATCAGGGTTGCATGAGAAAGAAATCTATCAGGGACAATTTTCTTTACAGGTTTTCAAACAAAGGCAAGAGTTTGATTTACCCTTGTAGCTCAATGCTCAAAAGCTAAAGCCCAATTCCCCAGTCAATGGCTTCATTCAGAAGTCCCCAAATGTGTTCCCATATTCCCACTCTGACATACTGAAACCACTGTTGTCTCATACACTTTACCTATTGCCCAAACCATCAGGCCTCTCTCAGGCAAGGGCAGCCCTTGTACATCCATCAGTGGAGAAAGCCACATGAAAAAAGACAAAGGAGAGAGAAAGGCACTTGGAAATGTAGTGTCTAGCTTCATTAGATTTATTGACTGATGGGAGTGGGGGGGAAGAAGTATCATGCTGTCATTGTCCAGATCTCTGTGTGCTTTGTTCATTTATGAAGATGTCCTCTGTGAAGGAAGAATCTTCCTTGAGGACTCTCAGAACAGAGATACTAATCTTCTTTTCTCATTATTCTTGTAAGAGATAGTAATTTTCTTCCTCCCTCAGGGTGGATCTCGGAAAAATCAGAGCTTCCATGTTTTGACAATGTTGTATCAAGCAGTCTTTTATTGATAAGAATTCAGTAAAAATCCTTTTGTCTTTCTAGCAGCAACATCTCAGGTACATTTAATCCCAACATCTACTCTCTGCCTATAGTGTAATGATTATCTTCTAGGTGTACTGGAGCTCTTACGGGGACCGTTAGCAAATGGGAAAAGTTTTGTTTGACTCAAAGTTTCACAGACTTCAAAAATGTTTCAGTTGTTCATTATTCCGAAGAACAAACTGTTTTCCAAGTAGTTCACTTTTGTTTCTACAAGTATGTGTGGTGCTTGCAACAAAGCAACATGAAGTATTCAGTATAAATGTATCTACTTGCAGAGATTTAAATCAAAAATGGTATTTCCTGTATTTGCATTCCATCAGGAAGCAATTTAAAAAAATTGATGAGGCTGAGTGGAAAAGAAAGGCAACAGGGAGGTAAATTTTTATGTGCAGATGATGCAAGTAAGCACAGATTCAAGTGTAGGTGCAAATCTTCATGAATGATTAAGGAAATTGGAGATAACTGTTAGCGGGGCATTAATTAGAATTTCATCTCAGTTTTACAAAGGCAGCAAAAGACTCTCGCTTACCTCTGACAGAATAGTACACCCTCCAATAAGTGCCTATAACTAATAACTAATAACTAATTCAAATAAGTCTTGTAAGTTTTAATTGATATGAAATAAGCCTGTGAGAGATGACTTGAAAAAGAACAGCCTGCAAGCCATCTTCTGAAATGTTCACTTTTTCGTACCTGCTGATGTCTTTGCTATTCAAAACCTATAAAAGTTATGGATGTTTTAATGTTATTTAAACACACTAGTCTTAATCTGCTGTCATTGCAAAAAAAAAAAAATGAACTCATTAGCAAGAGATAAAACCATTTTTACAACCCTGCTCTTTAATTTTATCCTCAACAATACCTTTCCAATATATGCCATGTGCTGATACAAGCAAGAGGTGTGGGAACATTCCTCCTGGGACTAAAGTGCTCTAGACAGAATATTGGACATCTTTGAGAGTAATAAAGACAAAGGAAGACAATATCTAATCAAGGATTTACCTGGAAATTCTAATAGATTTCTAACTTAATTAAAAACCTTTTAATGAGCTCTTTGTTTTTGATGAGTGCTAAATATAGATATCCATGGTAGTATGGCCTTAATAGCACTGCAGACTAACTTTTCTGTCCCTCCAGTGCATTGGAAAGGGTTAAAAACACTGCAGCACCAGAGAGATTGATTCAGAGAGAAACTGTAGTGCTTTTATGTGGAAATCACACCACCACCCATTGAAACACATTGAATCTGGTTTAGCTTATTTGCCTTAATTTTACAGTATATAGATTGAAGGTAGGGCCTGTTTTCTGTGATGTAGCAGGTGAGGGTTTGCCTGGTTGGTTCCTCTGAGCTGTGTTACCTCCCTGACCAGCCCAGTCCAAGGATCAGGAGATGCCAGTTTAGGGAAGAAAGACTTCAGAGCAATACAGAGACATTTGCAGAGCTGCATTGCCCAGGCTTTAGTGGAATTGCAGCCATCATCATCAGCAAACAGACCTTAAGCATCCTGCAGGTACTCCAGGTCCAGTAAAGATACTTGTGGACTCGGCGGGAATCTGAGGTGCAGGATGATTGTAAGCAAAAGTCTGCAAAAGGAAAAAAAGAAGGAAAGAAAATTTAGAATTGTGAAAATTCCAAATATGATATCACACACAATAATTAATTGCTGACTTTCACTATTACATTTAGTTAAGCAGTCCTAAAATCAAGTAAGAATTGTTACATGGCTTTCACAATTTATTTGTATTTATTTAGTTGAAGGGTACTGCATGTGGCTTATTCCAGTTCTGGGTTTTTGTTTTTTCCCCCTATTTTACTTAAAAGTTTGTTTAGTTGTAGCATATTGTTTTGATTCCAGTTGGGAAAAATATGCTTAGAAATACATATAAAAAGGAAAGAAGTGTAATTATAGTAAATTTATGCATTTATTTCATTTGCATTACTTAAAATTATGTTGCACATTCATAATTTTTATTACATTTTCAATGTTTATCATTTAGCAAATAAGTACAGTCATGTAAGATATAAATCTTTATGCAGAGGTAGATCCGGTTACCAGTAAATTGTCAGACATTTAAAGGGAGTGCTTAGGTCTAATAAACACAGCTATGTTTTCCCAAAATACTAGCTCTTCTTCTTAAAACCCTAGCAAGAAATACTATTTTTTTTCACACAAGCAAATGCAATCTTAAAATAAAATTGTAGCTTTAGCATAAAGCACCAAAGTTGGCAGTGAAAGCAAAATAAAACTCTCTCTCATAACTGCCTGGCTAACTCATTCTGTTCTTATAGAGGTTTTCTTCTCGTTGGAATAACAGGAATCTGAATAAAGGATCTAAGCAGTGTTAGCTCATCTGGATTGGAGCAGATTGTTTAGATTTTAGACATTTTTTTAAATTGAAATAGATTGCATTGCAGATTATTGGATTGGTAGATACATGAAATTTATCATTCTTAAACCTCTTGAACCTGTAGATGGAAAAGTAATTCTTAAAAGGGAAAATAAGAAAATAAGGAAAAGGAAACAATTTGCCTCATAATGTACCTAATAAAGGCTATTTTGTACCAAGTGTGATTGTCCAGAACAGGTAATATATGAATGTTTTTATTACTTTTATGGCAGTAATGCAATAAAACCCATACTTCTCTAAGAAATACCCTAACATAATTGAAATAATAAGAAAGAAATTTAAAGGAGTTTTAATGTTGGAGGACGGAGTTAAAAAAAACAGCCTTTGGTAAATTCAGGAAATCATGAGTAATACATGATTTTCCATTTGAAGGATCTTATTGTCCCTGTTCTGTCTCTTCTTAAACAGCAAGAAAGGCTAAGAAAAGAATTAATTTCCCTATTTATTTGCAGCAAATGGACAGTCGGCATGGGAGTGCCAGGGGACAGGCGAGCAGATGTGGACAGGGGTTGACCGCGGGACAGCACTAGCTGCTCCCATCCTCAGAAACGGTTGGGAAAACAATCTGGGAAATTGGAGCGTGGTCCTGTCATGGCGGTCCTTGGAAAAGGGTGGAGCCATCAGGTCTGTGGGCACAAGGAAGCGGAACAGGCTCCTGAGGAGAGTAGGGCAAGGGAGCTCTGCGTGCCATGGTGGGGCAGGGGAGGCCTGCGTGCCATGGCAGGGCCGGGGAGGGCTGTGCAGCATGGTGA